>JAYMTP010002002.1:0-21369 GCA_036897365.1 Geranium brycei
TTATAGTTACATCACATGAATTGTTGCTTAACAATTTAGCACTCGCGGTTTAATATAAATTTTTCATCTTCTCAATTTATTTAGGAATGACAAATTTCTTAAACTTTGATCTGATGTCCTAGTCTGACGGAGCAGAAAATGAGATCGCTAAATCCGTTCGAACCCTACAAATTTTTCGAACTCGACAAGAACTCGTTATGCCAGATTCGACGGGATAGAAAAAGGAGATAGGCCCAAACCCGTCCAGTCGCCGTCCCTGAGCCCATATAATTTATCTTAAAAGGCTCAAAATTGGGCTTTTAGGCCCAAAACCAACGGCCCACATTTCACCATCTTCCTCCTCAGTTTAAACCTCAGTGACTGCGAAAAGCTCCTAAAACCCTAACTTGGAGCTCTCTACAATACAAAAAATCACTCCATTTTCAAAATCGCCTCAAGCTCAGATCTCTACAACTCTCATTTTCTGCAACATTTCTGCTCCATTTTCTCCACAAATCGATCATGTATCGAGCTCGAACAGTAGCATCCAAATTTGCTTCTGCGATCAGGTAATGGACATGGATTTTCCGAGACCATCACCTTCGTAAACCTCACATTTCTGCTTACACAATCACAGTGACTAAATTGTTTGCTCTGTTTATTTGGTTCACTTGCAGTTCGTCTTCTTCGCGGAAGCTGGTAATGATTTTGATTGTTGTGTATTTGGGTTCATTGTACTTTCTAGCTCTTGTTTGGTTGCCGAGAAAATTTAGGAAAATAGTCTCGTGCTACACTATTTCAGATGAAGTTGAGATTTTTTTAAGGATTGTGCTAATTTGATTATAATTGTGCTGATTTTGATGTGTGCTTTGTGTTTGTTTGATAATTGGGATTGGAGAAGGTCTCCGGTCGGATTATAGGCAGTAGAAACTATGGAGCCAAGGATATCAGTTTCGGGGTTGGTGCTCGGGCGGCTTTGCTACAAGGTGTCAATGAAGTTGCAGAAGCTGTTAAAGTTACTATGGGACCCAAGGTATTTACTTTTTTATGAGTTTGATTTGGTCATGTCGGTCCGGGTGACTCTCTGCTTGATCAGTTCATGATCACATACTGATCATGTCATAGAGTCGTTCTTCAATGATGCTAATGTACCGAGCCGTTTCTTTTTCAAATCTGTTGTAGTGGTTTTTGTTGAACTCGGTCTGATGAATGTTGAATAATATCACGGAAGCATTTGTTTGATCTGATATTGGTAGTGTAAGAGTCCTAGTTGTCATTCTCAAGTGTATTCCCAGGAAATAATTTTGCATTTTGTGAATGGAGAAAGAACTCATTTTTTGAAGTTAGATTTTGCTTTTTGTGGGTTTGAGTTTGGTATTTATCAGTGTTCTAAAAAATGCTAGGCGTTAGTTGGCGGAGAGGGGACTAATCAGAAACTAATCGGATTAAAGGATTAATTGGACAAGTCGGGGACTTTTAGAACACTGGTATTTATAGAGTTATTGTTCTCATCAGAAGTTGGAGTATGAATTAAATACATCTGTAAACTGTGATTACTTATCTTAAAGCGTGAATACTAAATAGAGACCTCTACATGGTGAGTTGCATTTTCATGTTGGTTGATCTGCTTCAGGGTCGCAATGTGATAATTGAGCAAAGCCACGGCGATCCAAAGGTCACAAAGGACGGTGTAACTGTTGCCAAAAGCATCAAATTCAAGGACAAGGCTAAAAATGTCGGTGCTGATCTTGTAAAGCAGGTTGCTAGTGCTACCAACACTGCTGCTGGAGACGGTAATCCTTTCATATTTCTTGTGTCCTATTGCTGTTCAAACACAAAACCTCTTCTTATGCCAACTCATGTAATTGACTAATATGTGGAAATATGAATGACTCATGAAGCTTTAAACTTCAAAGATGTTTGTTTCATTCAAGAACAGCTTATCACAGTAAAAGTCTTACTGCTCTTGATGCAGGTACAACTTGTGCTACTGTCCTCACTCAGGCTATACTGACAGAAGGTTGCAAGTCGGTAGCTGCCGGTGTCAATGTAATGGATCTGCGCAGTGGGATTAATAAGGCGGTTGATGCTATCCTATCTGATTTGAAAAGCAAAGCATTGATGATAAGCACACCGGAAGAAATTACTCAGGTTTGGCAGCTTAATAAACTTGTATTCCCCCATTTGTTTTTAGCAGGATAATCATTTTAATACACCATTGTAGAGTTCTTTACGCTGATCAAAATTTTTTTGTAGAGTTCTTTAGCTCAGTGATTTATGGAGGAGAAATGTTCAGTACTTCTATAGAAAAGGATGCATTTTGGTTATATAGTCTCATGGAACCAACATGATGTAAAATGATTTGCATGAAAATATTGGAATATGCTTTTGAAACTGTATTCTCTACACTGACTGCATGGTATTGACAACAATCATTGTCAACGTCTTCTGCTGGAAGCTTTTATGCATGTTGCTAGTCATTTGCTAGATTTGCACTCTGTTATTGGATCTTTATTCACTATCTCACTCGACTCATTTGTGGGTATTATTAATTGAATATTATGTGAATAGGTTGCTACTATCTCTGCAAATGGAGAACGGGAGATTGGAGAATTGATAGCTAGAGCAATGGAAAAAGTTGGGAAGGAAGGCGTTATTACTGTAGCTGTGAGCACACATATTCCGTTTATCATACTATGATCATTACGGTACATGAAAAAGTTAAATATTAACTCTTTATGCCATTTTCAAAATTTCAGGACGGGAATACTTTGGATAATGAGCTGGAGGTGGTGGAAGGAATGAAGCTGGGCAGAGGTTATATTTCTCCTTATTTTGTAACTGATCAGAAGACCCAGAAATGTGTGAGTACTCGCCCAGAAATCAATGTCTTTATTTGAAAAAAAAGAAAAAAGAAATATTTTCACTTTAATTTGTCAACCAGAACATATTGAACAGAGCTGCCTCACTTATTTGCCATGTTCAGTAGAATCTTGTTCTCTCTTATCACAGCCTTTTATTTGTTTCATTTTCATACAATCATTCATGCAGTCTAAACTGTTGTAATTTCTATTATTGTTCAAGTCCAAGAGTTGCTGAAATGTTGTGATGTATATGTTGGCAGGAATTGGAGAATCCCCTTATTCTTATTCATGACAAGAAAGTTTCAGACATGGGTTCACTTCTGAAAATCTTGGAGCTGGCTTCACAGGTAATGTTTTTTTGTTTAAAATGGTTGGTGACTTTTGAAGTTGTCCTATGCAGAAAAATCTCATATTTTGCTCTTGTTGCAACCAAATCTAAACAGAAAAATAGAGCTCTTCTTGTTGTGGCAGAGGATGTTGACAGTGATGCGCTGGCTATGCTCATTCTCAACAAGCATCATGCTGGGCTCAAGGTGATCAATTAGCCAACGTTCTTGAATTGAGCCGTAGGCCTAAAAGTATTAAATTATCTACTTTATTCTATATTTTCACGAGTCATGCACTTCTGCTAAAGGAATTCCATGTATTTAGGTTTGTGCCATCAAAGCTCCAGGTTTTGGTGAAAATAGAAGAGCAAATCTAGATGATCTTGCAATACTCACTGGAGGGGAGGTAATGCAGATAACCAACCCCGAAACTTTTTATGATAATATCATAGTATGCATGTTAAGGTATGGTTGACATATTTCATATTTTATATGCAGGTTATAACTGAAGACCGTGGTTTCACTCTTGACAATGTCCAGCTTGAAATGCTTGGAACTGCAAAAAAGGTTTATTTCATGGGAATAAACACTGTATATTTTACATTATCCTTTCTGCCATATAACCAACATATTGTACAGATTACCGTCTCTCTTGATGACACAATCATTCTACACGGTGGTGGAGATAAGAAGGCGATTGAAGAAAGATGCGAGCAGGCAAGTTCATTGTTTTCATCTAAGATTGATGTTAAATTTGTCATCAGTTGGCTTCTTCATTATAGTGTTATTCTTAAGTCTCCGATGAATCACAACATATGTGCTGAGTTGCATTATACTCTATCAACCGTACACGTGATACATCCTGTAACGAGATATCAATATGCTGATAATTTTCTTCGAGCTGAGTATCTGACAGTCGTTATTAATGTTTTACAGCTCAGAGCAGGCATAGAAAAGAGCACTGCCATGTTTGACAAGGAGAAAGCGCAAGAACGACTGTCAAAGCTATCTGGCGGAGTTGCTGTTTTCAAGGTCTGAACACAATCATTTGAAATCCTATTCTCTCTTTAAATTACACACAACAATCATATGAACCTCTCCATCTCTTCACAGGTTGGAGGTGCTAGTGAAGCAGAAGTCGGAGAAAGAAAAGATAGGGTCACTGATGCTCTAAATGCTACAAGAGCAGCTGTTGAAGAGGGTATTGTGCCAGGTATTTCTTTTATAACTTTTTCTAAAAATCCCTTAAACCAACCCATTGTTGTATATAACTTGCACGTGCCTGTTTCTTGACACATTATAATCACAACATCTGAGCATGGTTTGTTTTGTTAGGTGGTGGTGTTGCTCTCTTGTATTCTACAAAAGCTCTGAACAAGATTGAAACTCAAAATGAAGATGAGAGGATTGGGGTCCAGATAGTTCAGAAAGCTCTCAAGGTTTTGTTCGTCACCACCATCTTAGGTCTATTTAAATTATGTCAACTTGCATGGTAATCTCTAGTGACAGTGAATTTTTTGTGATATAGGCACCTACATTCACAATAGTCTCAAATGCGGGTTTTGACGGGGCTCTGGTCCTTGGCAAGCTATTGGAACAAGATGACCATAATTTCGGTTTTGATGCTGCTAAAGGTTTGTTCCTTGAACATTCTGATAACATCCGTCTAAAAATATCCAATTAGTCCCCCTATCCGAATATTTCTAGATTAGTCCTCAGAGGCCCTATCCCGCCCGACTAGCGCTGCGTTTTTTTTGGAACACTGATCATATGCATTTAATTGGATTGATTGAAAAGAATTTTATTTCCGTTATCAAAGAATAACATGATGCAAACATTCATATGCTGACTGATACTGCTACAAGAGTCTAACATAATATTTTAAGTTTGTATCACTCATTCATCTTTTATGTGCATTATTATTTAAATTGCTGAAGGATTTATATATTTTTCTTTCCAAACAGGTACATATGTTGACATGGTGAAGTCAGGAATCATCGATCCTTTTAAAGTAGTTAGAACCGCATTGGCAGATGCTGCCAGGTGAAGATCATTAGTCTCTTTGCATCAGACATTTCCTCTCTCAAAATAATAATAAAAATAAAATAAGTGTTACGTTTCTCTTTTAGGAAATAATTATGCATAAGGTACTAATAATATATCTTTGTAGTTTGTCCGGAAAAAGTCAAATAAGACGCTTATTTTGGGATGGAGAGAGTAGCTCTCCACATTTATCATGTTGCAGTATTTTCAACTAAACCTTGTGCTGTTGAAATTGCAGTGTTTCTTTGCTATTGACGACAACGGAGGCATCGGTTGTGGACCATGGAGAGAGCTCCCCTCCAAGTCGCATGCCAGCAATGGGCGGCGGCGGTATGGGATTTTGAACATCACAAGCGCAATGTATGAATTCGAAGCCTTACTTGGAAGCGCGAGTTTAAATTTTTCCCCAAATCAATTGGAGAACTATTTGTTTAGTGAAAATCAAGGTTTAGAAACTTTTGGTCGTGCATGTTGGATCGTGTATTTTGAGGCTCAGTTCGGTTTCAATTTATTGGTTTAATTTAGATTGTATTTGTGCACTGAAGGTCTCGATTTTCAAGTTATGCATGCCATAGGTTCGAGTTCGAATGAAAACTCTCATTAAGTTTATTGAACATAGTTCTTGGAAGTGTTTTAAAAATCCCCGGCCAGTCTGATTAGTTCTCGTTAATCCCCTGAATAATCCCCAATTAGTCTATTAATCTGATTAATTCCCAGTTAGTCACCAGAGGCCCTCTCTTGTGCGTAGTGATTTCTAGAACAGTATATTTCTTGAACTATTTCTATATCAATTAGCTATAAATCTAATATTACAAGAAAACGACCCATAGAAGATCAATTACCGACTAATCTGTTTCCTAAGAGCTATTAGCTATAAGCTCGTGTTACAATTCGTGAGCGTAAATAGAGTAGCTGCACCTTTGAGATCATGGTCTTGAGCTTGTTGCATTGAGTCACCATCTTCTTTTAATAGGGCATTCCCTGCCCTTAAAATACCTTCAGCACTGCAATTTCAAGGTTAAATTCAGGTTAAGAACCCTAAAGAAGAGACAATAAGATGCTCTTATTAGTTATCGTAATGTTATTGCTTATCGCGCTAATCTTCTTGTAAAGAAGGAACAAGAGAACCCAAATAGGTGTTCTAACACTCCCGACTTCTCCCCAGAACTCGGTAAACTCGAGTTGGCCGAGTTTTGGATCAAGTTTTTAAAACTCGTTTTCTGTAGTTCAGTTTTACCAACTTCTAACTCAAAAGGTCGGTGAAATTTTATTTTTATATTTTATATATGCCTTGAAACTGTTCTATAATGTTTTTTTAGTTTAACTTCTAAAGTTGTCTGACAGTATCTTATTTTACTAAAATATTGTCATTTTTTGTTTTCACGTGAGTTATATATGTGTATCTAATATTTATTTAATATAAAACGAGTTTTGCCGATTTCTCCCTAACCCCGAGTTTTAGAACTTTTGAGTATCAGTTGTGAATTGTTTATAACAAATTCTTATATTATTGAAGAACAATGAATGTGTGTATGTTCTCAAAATTTATAACTTGGACCTTTTAAGTTATAGCCTTTAGTTCCATTATGAATTGTTGACGACACAACCAGAGAAATTATGAACTAGTCTACGAGGATTCGAGCAAAATGACGATAAAGGTACGAACCTTCCATCAACTATCTCCTCTGCGTTGAATCTGGACTGATGATCGTTCCTTTGATCTCCAGGCACCTCGAAGAGCGGCTTGATGATCTCGTAGCAGCACAAGGACGACGACACGGAGTCCTGCAGCCCCCACCCGTTGAAATCCTGCACCAGGTTCGAACTATCGCTCTGGTCCGCACCATATTGTTGCTGTTGCTGCTGGTTATTTTTTTCTTGTTCTTGAACGTAATGATACTGAATCGACCCGTACGCCTCGAGAGGGTCGACCTGGTTGATCAGCTCGCAGGCCTGAGCCTGCGCCTGCGCGCGGCAGATCGCGAGCTGCTGCAGGACGATGTCCAGCTCGGCCTTGCTGTACTCGATCTGCCTCTGCAGCTCGTGGACGATCCTGTAGCAACCCCCCACGGGATCGCTCGCCCGCACGTCGGACTGGAAGATGATCGTGCTCATCGCGTCGTCTTTCGCCGACTGACTCAAATGTTTGATGATCTTGGTAATGTTACTGACGCCGAACAGTTTGTGCGCGTTGAGGAACTGCCTCTGCCTGTCGTGAGGGAAGTAGGGCGCCAGGATGCAGTCTGGCGCGCACTTCCTGCGCTGGTACTTGCACGCCGCGCAGGCCTGGGTCGTTCCCGACCCAGGCCTCGTGGGGGCACGATTGATACTCATATTCGAGCTCGTCGTGGTTTTTTATGTTAACTTTTTTTAGGGCTTGCGAGAGAGATAGCGACTGCGCTGCGTGCGGGGGTGCAGAGTTTTCCTGAGGAAGGAAGGTTTTGTTGTCCCCTTTTTTGTGGATTTTTTTGGGAGGGGACAAAGAAAAAAAGATTGGAGATGGAGAAATTTTTAAGGAGGAAGAGACATGTAAGAATGTGAGGAAATGTGAAAATGTGAAATGTTTTCTATAACCAATTCTGTTGGGAATGAACTATTTTCAGAGTTGTGAATGTTTTTTTCCAACTAATTCTGTTGGGGAAATGAGCTATTTTTAGGTATATTATGACCGTTGTCGGCTTTATTTCGAACTCGAAAAAGTTTGAGGATTAAATTTAAATTTGTCACAACGAAAAATAGTCAAGTTTAAATTCAGCTTATAAACATGTAAATGATTGTTGAAGTTTGGGATGAAACTGTCACCATAATTGTTCATTACAAAATTTATATAAGTTTAAAAGGTCATGTTCGAGTTTCGCTAGATAAAAGTAGTCTCTCAAATTCGACTAAATAATGTTTTAAAAGTTGATGGTCCCTAGTCGGGCAGAAAAAGCCTTCAAAGTTTAATCGAGAACTATTAGGAGCTTAATCGGACATATAGTTTTTTTTTTTGAAAAAATTATTAAATAAATTGATATAGATATACAATCGAAATATGAATTATGTTGCATAAAAGTAAATACTTAAGATATAAAAAAATATCAGTATAAGTTATTTTATTTTCAAATATTTTCATTAATTTTATTATAAAATAATTGCATATATCCGTCTAGTTCGGTATTGTAAAAATCTGTATTGATAACAAATAGGCCCGTAGAATTAAGTCACATATACACACAACAAAACCATCCAATAGTGATATTTTCATTATACAGCAGCAACAGCACAGAGCAACTTCGATGCATCGACAATCTAAAGATGACACTTTTCTTCCATTTCTCTGTCGATCTCATGTTCCTTGAGCTTGATCCGGCCTGATAAATCCAGGAACTTCCCGATTTCACGGGCGAAAATGTTGGTTCTGAATGTAAATGTGTTCACTTTCGGCCTCTAGGCTGAGAAGCTGAAGCGTGCTTGATTTGGTTGAGCTGCAGGAAAAGTCTGGCTGAGTGACTGAATGGACGACGAGCTCGGGATGTGGAGATTCTAGCTCGAATATGACCTGCGCGGTGGTGAAGAAGATTTAGTCATGCCAGGTCGTGTTCTGATAGGGGGATGACGAGTTTAGACCTGGAATTTGAGTTTAACAGACCCGAGAGCTTGAAGTCGAGGTTTTTTGTTTTTGAAAACCTCGCTCCTTGACATTTGGCAAGCGTATTTTAAGAGTGAAAGCTAAACTCAAGTCCTATCGCCGCCAATGGACTTTTAATCCGTGTTTTAAAAAACGCTAAGCACTAGTTGGGCGGAGATGACCTTCTAAGGATTAATCTAAAATTAATCGGACAAGTCGGGAATTTTTAGAGCACTGCTTATAATTCAATCCCGATACATATTTCAGAGCAACTAATTCATACTACATATTAGCACTTCGATTAAATTTAACACGATAGAAGCGAGTAGACTCAGAATTATCGCAATTATAAAGAAAACCCTATAAAGATCTAAACATTTAGTTTCAAAATTGTTGGATATGGTAAGTCCTGTAAACTACAAAAAAGAAAAATAACAAAGGTTTGTTTTGGCATCTTATACCAAATATCTGTGTTCGGAGTTGAAGATGACGACAAGTTTAAGCCTAGAATTTGAGTTCTCGAGCCCAAGTGCTAGAAATCAAGATTGAAAACCTCATAAGCTAGTCTTTGCACGAGAATAACACCCGTGCACTTAATCTCAAAGTTCAGTTTTAATATTGTTCGATATGGTAACGCTAGTGAACTACAAAAATAAAATAGCAAAGACGCTTACCAGAGCATTTTCTCCATGTTGGAGGAGCGGGGCAGGGACATAGAGGTTGCATTGTGGCCCAAAGGACTGCAAAAGAGACACTCGAGATTTAAAGAATAAATAATAAAACGTCTTTCAGTTAAGCGTGAAGAGAACTTCAAAAGTGAACAATGTTAGTTACCGGCCAGAATCTTCCTATATTGAATCCATTGACAAAGGCAATCCCCTTACTCCAACCATTGAATGAAAGATGAGTATCTTTCCCGTGGTTTGTTTCATTGATTGAAAAATAACCCTTGTATAGTGCTGGTTCGTTCGACACGTTCTCTGCAGATGAAAATGCGATAAATTCAATTCAATTCAACGTCTCAGCTCACCAACTTCAAGAACACAAGGAAGCTCGTAACACACTTAGCATACCTGAATTTTCTTTTAGTATTTTCCTATCAGTTATCTGAGCATTGACATGATTCTCGACTTGAATGGCCGAATTGATTGTTGGAACCTCATTCAAGTCATGAAACGGAATAGCGATCATTTTCCAATTATGCAGAGTCCTTCCATTTAGATAAACAGACGACAGAATGCCCTGAAAAGGCAAAGCGTAATTTTTTTTGTCAGTCTCACATTATGTTTCCTAAGTAGATAGCTAAGCCTGATGATACCGATTCGAGACTAAGAGACCGTTTTCTCTTACTTTCAGAAATCTTGTATAGATTAGAAACAGCCGTAAAAAGTGAAAAAAACAATTATTTTGCGTCGGATCATAGCTTTTCTAATTTATATTCTAAAACAATAATGGCACGGATGATTAAATTTAAGAAAGTATTTAAGCCTTAAGAGTGTAGTTTGGTACGGTAAACATAGCGAATTTGACCAAAAGCATATAAAATCTTTATATTTCAAGTGATCTTACCTTTCTGTCAAATGTGTATGGCCCATAATTTACACGACCCATGTTTTCAACCTATGAGAAAAAAAAGTAATCAAGTTACAACAATAGCAAAATTCAAAAGTTTTTTTCAGTAGACACATTGAACTTGGTAAATCATATATCTTTTTATTGAAATGACTGCCAAATGTTTGTATGAACTACTCATAAAACTTTTTGGAAAAAGAAAAGAGCATGAACTAACCAAGACGAATACTCTGATATTGGCCGGACATTTAGTAGTAGGAAGGTCAACTGTTTGATTTGAATTCGACCATCTTTCTATCTTGCCAACATACATCGGTCTTCTGTCATCATTATTGTCGGAAGAGCACGATATATATACTAGAGCCCTGTCATGCACCTGCAATCAATAATAATTCGGGAAGTTAAGTTCATGAGACTGTTGACAACATTTTAAACTTCTAAACATTACTTAACAACAAAAAGATTCAAGTAAAATCCCGAATCTATTAATTGCATTGCCTTTAGAGAGAAAAACTAGAAGATATCGTACATTAATTATGGACTTCATGCACAGTTGCAAAAACATGGTGCTTCAGATATAAGTCATGGTAATACATACCTTTGGTATGTATAATACACTTCTGCCTTCTGTTGAAGAGTATTCAGAAACATATAGTAGAAATCCAAACATCTGTACACGGAAAACATATCAGTACAGAAAGATATATTATTCTGCAATCTATGATGTTATGGATGGGCAAAAAAGCCCGAGATAAGAAATAAACCTGGCCAGCAGACTCCATTGAGACCGGGTTCTCATATTCTGATACATACTTTGAATCTATCTTAAGAAGCAAATCAAACAAAAACCCAGTTCTTTGTAACTTGATACGTCCAAATCCCATTTTCTCCTTATTGGATGGAACAGAAGGAAGAGAAACTTTGGTGTATTGTTTTATAACCCTACGAATTGCTGAAAAGGTCCACAATAAGAAACAGAGATCATTGGATGAATGTAATTTGTACGAGAAAACATAGAGAAACAAGTTGTACATGAACAAATTGTATCATTGGAGGTGCCACTTGCTTTAATACCTAAAAACCAAACTTACAGGTGAAGGGTTCAACTACCATACCGAGCACTGATCAACTGCATATTTTTTCAATGTGGAATATTCTATTACCTACTTGCATGCGCAAGGCTCACCTCTTTTTTGAGCAGACTCAACACATGTACAACCTTCAATACTCTTATTTATAGTAATTCTATGGAAGACTGTCTAAGATACAATTTTATGACAGCTACAGAAAATGAGAATATGATTGTACCTTTAAATTTTGAATTATCCACATCACCTGATTCCCTAATTGGTGCGTCCTGTGAGAAAGAATCATCAGTTAAAGTAGAACGCCTTTACTATATTACAGCTTAATTTTTCTAAATCTTCTTACATAATCATATGATGTAAGATCAGGTTTGTAATCAAACTCATCTTGACCAGTATTTGCTCCATTATAGAATCCAAAGTTTGTTCCACCATGTGCCATCTGGAAATTAGTAAGAGTCAAATCATAAAATCGGCTTATAAGTTATCAATGGCACTAGCAAAGTTTGAATTCAACATACATAAAGCACAGCAGAACCATTTCGTGATAAAATTTTCTTCAGGTAAGCTGCCGTAAAATCAGCACCCGTCGTAGCAATTTTCTCCCCCCAGTGTGTAAGCCAACCCGTATAGAACTCTCTGAAGCAACAAGCAATATGAGCACCAAAGAGCCAATGAGTAGATTTGCTATGCACATACAAACACCTACGCAGATAGTGGAGGTGATTTTCCCGGGGCATTGAACTCTTTTTGCAACTGAAATATAGGCCAAGGCTCATCACCCGTGGAGAAGTCAACAGCTACACATAAAGAACCATATGAGATAATCAAAAGAAATATATAATGGAATCTTGGAATTCGGCATAGCTCCAAGATTAATTATTTACTGCAAGAAACAATCAAGTTTGCTTATTGAAAATGGAAGCCTGAAGCCACAAGGAACCAGGTTTATAGATACCATAAAGGGAGAATATTGCACCAAATGCACACATTCCTATGTATGAACATATACTTCTTTGTACTAAATTCCATCGCCGAGTAATGGAAATCACATGATTTACTAACTCAGGCCTTTATCATTTAAAAAAGGGTCTACATACAATAAATAAATAATGAGCATCACCTGAAAAAACAGCATCTCCTTTAATGGTTCCTTTCTCAAGAGTTTCCCTAGAACCACCATCTGTAGTGTATCTGAAGCAGGAGAAGAAATTCAGATGCAGTCAATTATAGGAAACTAATCTAAGAAGAAAAAACACTAGGCTTGAAGCACATAGTCGGACCACATTTTTGACTTTCAAACTATAGTGTTAATGGAATAGGAGACAGAAAATGTGTTGATGCAGCAGCATAAAGTGATATGGTCGACTGAAACATGAATAATCCCAGAACAATATAGTACTGAGAGACATAATTACACACATAAGAATGCAGATGCAGCTGAAATGAGGTCATTTTCAATTAGATGATGGAGAATATTCGTACAGAACCATGAACAGAGATTGAAGAATTAGAGCCTCTTACAGAATTACGTTGCCGCCTAGATGTCCTCTGGCCGTTTTGACAAGATGTTGAAGATAAATTTTATCATCACCATATGAGCCATATTCATTTTCAATCTGTCAGAAGACGTAACTGCTACATTACTAAGGCTGAAATTTGAAAGCTCAAAGTTTCACAATTTGAGGTACGTTATCCCAGAACTCAAATACCTGAACCATGATAATGGGGCCTCCATTTTCATAAAGAAGAGGAGCCACCTTTGGCAGGAGAACTCCCCACCATCTGTCAACCTGGAAGCATTTACAATAGAAATACAAGTCCGTGTTAGGATGAAGATCAAACACTGAAAGATGAAAACTGCAATTAACAAAACACAAATGATACAACTTTGTGACCTATCACACAAAATAAATAAGTACCAATCTTAGGAAAGCTGAATCAGATGATCTAAGTTTCAGAGACGGTTCCATAGCAAGTAACCAAGCAGGGAAACCTCCAAAATCCCACTCTGCAAAAATAGAAAGATATCATGAGAATCATCATCATCACCATCACTATTTAATCACACCACCTATTACTACTTCAATAAAGAAGAAAATTTACTTACATAATAGTATAGCAGAAACTAATGCATTTTGAAGTCATCCTGGCCAAAAAGGAAATATCTTGTATGTATACATTCCCGTGTCACTATATATGATGAATGGGAATATAGTAAAAAACAAGTTTTCTTTTCTTTTAGGAATACTTAAACCAAATGTGGGGATAAAATGAAATTTTTAAATGCTAGCATTCTAGGTCCAGATACGTATTGCAATAAGAATTCAATTTTTCACACGGATGCTTAACCAAGAGATGCATGCAGTGAAATTCACAAAGCAATAACATATTCTGTATCCCCAACATGAGACAGTTATGGCTAACCTCCGCAGATATAAGGCCCAGGTCGAAGCATAACAAGTAGATCCATCTTCTGACAGAGTTTGAGAAATGATATGATATCAGCATTACCCTCAAAAACTAGCTTCCCAGGTTGTGGCTCATGCAGATTCCAAGGAACATAAGTTTGAATGGTATTCAAACCCAATGCCTTAGCTCTTAGCAATCTATCTTCCCAGTACTACACCCATAAAGAATACACCCACATCACAAATCTTCAATTAGTACATGCATTAAACGGTGAAGTAGTGAAACCAAAAAAAATCCGAACTTTCATCCATCAGGCCATTAATAAATACCATATACCAATCAAATTTCCCTTCTAAAACCCAACACGGAACAGGTTGGAAGCCATTTAGAGAAAACATTTAATAAGCTGTTCAATAACAAAAATTACACGGAAGTACCTCGGGAAGAATCCTGAAATAGTGCAAGTCACCGCCAATGATCTGGAAAGGTCGACCATCTTTCCAAAACAAGTCATCAGCTATCTCGAACATATGGGCATTAATCTGATACAACAGCAGAAAAACATTTCACCCACTAGAAAGGAAAATAAACTCACAGCACCAGGAAATCCCAAGCTGACATCTAAAGTCAACTAGCAATGGATCATCAGCACAACACATAATGTTCAGAAATCAAGCATTATGGCAGAAACTAACACTTTATTTGGTCAAATCACAAACAATTTCCTTAATTCTTGCAGCCAATTTATCACCATCTAACTGAATAACACATGAATTTTGTTTCAAAGTACCATAAACCACAGCACCAAGAAATCCCAAGTTGACATCTAAACTCAACCACCAATGAATCATCAGCACAACACGTTATGTTCAGAAATGAAGCATTGTAACAGAAAATAACACTTTATTTGATCAAATCACAAACAATTTCCTTAATTCTGTCAGCTAATTCATCACCATATAACTGAATAACACCAGAATCATGCTTTGCTTCAAAGTACCATAAGAATCACACAGTACTCATCAGATACAATACTTTCTATCCAAAAATTTTCTCACAAAATTCAAAAACACTCAACACTCACAACAAAATCAGAGATCCAAGTTTCCAAATTAGAACCACACTGCCAGAAAAATCCAACAAAACTCCAGCAAAAACCAAAAGTTCCTATCAGAAAAAAGAACCACCTTCCGATGGCGAGTTCGATTATGGCGACGATGATCGTAATGAGACGAGAGGGAAGGAAGAGGAGCGAAGACCGCAACGGACACCAAAACGAACCACAAGAGGGTCGTTTTGGAGCTCCCGGTTCGCACCATTGCAGTGAATCTTGAGATTCAGATTCACTCTTCTACTCAGAAGAAGCTTATTGCTGGTTCTTCTTCAAGAACAGTGTCTTGTCCGTACACATTTGCCCATTACTGTCTCTGCGTTTTTTTGCTTGTTGCTGTTAGGTGAAGAAGGAACGTCACAGTCACGATTTGACTCCGAGCGATAACGACAAAATGCACCGTTTTGGTCACGTTACCGATTGGGCTCGTTTTGTCGGGCTTAGGCCCGTACCAATCTGACTCGGAGGATGGTGTAAACGAGTCGAATCGAGCCTTAATTTTACAGAGCTCGACTTGTGAAAAAATTGTTCGACTCGAACTCGGCTTGGATGAGCTTATGCAACCAAACTCAAGTTCGACTCAAAAAATTCGGTTCGCTTAATTTTCAACGCAAATAAATTAAAAAGAAATAAATATTAAATAAACACATATATAATTAATTAAATATTAAATGAGTCAGCTCTAGGTCGGCTCAACTCGATTCGGCTCTCTTATCTCATTATAAATATTTAATTATTTTTTAAAATAAATAATTAATCAAATATTAAACTAGTCGGCTTGCGAGCCTATCGAGTCTTAAAAGGTTTGGCTCGAGCTTTGTTTCTTTATTAGACGAGGCTAATCTTAAACTTGAATACGGCTCGAGCTCGATTATAACGAGCCTGAACTGAATATTTAACGAACCGAGCTCGAGCGGACACGCCCAGACGCACCGTTTTGGTCACAGTTAAGGACCAGTTGGGCCCGTTTTGTTGGGCTTAGGCCCGTTTCAGTTGGGTGAAGACTCAGACCGAACCCGACGATACGCGCCAATTGGGTGACAGTTACAGGCCATCTGGGCCCGTTTTATTGGTCTTGGGCCCATTTGTTTACAGACAAAAATGAAATGGCGGTAAAGGGTATTTTAGGTAATTCGCAACGCAAAAGTCGTCTGAATTTTATGAATATGAAATTGGATGCAAGACGACAAACCAGATAAACTAAGCTTAAACTAAAATTAATACAAAGAAAATAAATTTAGATTCAAAAAGTATCTGGGAAATTGAATGTGAGTGTTCAATCCATAAAAGCAAGCAATTTTCTGGGAAAAGAAACTGACTTCTTTTGTGGGTTGAAAAAGAAGACATGAACAAACCCAGAATCTGATCCAGAGGTAGCTTTGTTCTCTCTTTTCTCTTTCTGGGTTTCATGATTTCATCTGGGTTTTATTGTTTTTTTCTATTTGTTGATGATTTGGACCTTTAGATGGTAAATTTCTAGCTTGTGTTGTTCTGGGTTTTGGGATTTGAGTGAGACTCACTGGTTTTGTTGATTCATGAGACTTTCTGATTTGGGTATTGTGTTTTGAGCTTGTTGATTTATGGGTCTTTTCTGGGTTTATGATTTTCTGATGACTGTAGTTGAATTGGTTTATGCAAATTTACCCAATCTGTTGACCAATTATTTTTTTGGTTTGATTTTTTGGGTATGATATGTTTTCTGCTTTCTGATGTTGGTTGGCCATAGAATACAGAGTTGACTTTTATTTCCATTTTGAGAAGTTGGTTGAGTTATTATCTCTTTGCTTAGCTACCGATTCCAATGTTCTAGAAAAACGATAGGCTCTACTCTGGCGGAGAGGGCCTTTTGGGGACTAATCGGATTCAAAGATGAATCGGGAGTTAACAGAGGATTAATCGGACAAGTCGGAGATTTTTAGAACACTCAAATTCTATAGACACTGTTGGGAAATGTTTAAAAAAATGGTAGGCGCTAGTCGGGCGGCAGAGAGAGCCTTTTGGGGATTAATCGGAAATCAATTGGGGACTAATAGAAAATTAATCAGATTAAAGGGTTAATTGGGGATTAACAGAGAATTAATCAGAGAATTCAGGGATTTTAAGAATACTGCTGTTGGATAATTCTTCAATTGGATTTGACATTGCATTTTGTTGGTTATATTTCTAAGATTTTAATCTGCAATTCTGTTCTTTTCTTTGGGTAACTGGTTTTTACTAGTTATAGTTCCAGCAGTAGAGAAACTTTATCGCTGATTGAAGTTCTTGTCATTATGCTGCTATAAGTAACGTTCAATTCTCAGCTTTTAACCGATTAACGTTGAGGAGATCTAAGCGTAGTTTTGGTATAATTTGACTAGTGGTTTCAATTTCAATAATGCAAGACTTAAGATGGGATTGCCCGTTGTGGGGAAATTCATCTGAATTGACGGTCCAACACTCATCCGTGTCCCAAAGTTCAAGCCTTAAGATGGGAGTTCCGCCACAGAACTATCATGTTTCGAAACAAATCAGTTTTCGGATCCAAGACCGGGATTCATCCTCGAGTCAATCAACTTGCCAATCTTACCCCGAAGTGGCCAGTCTCGGGTTGGGGGAAAGTCAAAGGACAGTTTCGGCTAAATCAGGTCATTATACTTTCCGCGTCTCTTCCTCGCTGCCATTATATCAGAGTACTTGTTTGTGCTTGAAATTTATGTGCTTACCATAAAAAGACGATCAAGAAAGATCATGAATCTTTCTCATTTTGCATTTAAATATTACAGTAAAAATAGGATAAAATGGATCAGAATTGAAGTAAGAAAAGAAGTTACTATTGAGAATTGTACGGAGGACCTTGCAAAAGTGTGATAGTTTAGAGCACCTTATTGCCATTTTCCCTATTTTTAAAGGAACCGGAAGATTTTTACATGCTGCATACATTCTTTGCACCCGTTCTTCCACTTCCAAAAGTTAGTGTCGAGGTGAATCATAGCTTTACCTTGGCATTCGAATGTTGTTGACGTCAAATAAAATATAACAGTTTTGTCGCAATTACCTTGCTTATTTATCCTTTTTTGTCTGCTTAGGATATGACGATACTGATCACAAACCCGTGGGAGATCACTGCAAATCAGGAATGTCAATGGGCGCTCAGGACTTTCTCTACCCTTCCTCACAACTTGATTATCGTCAATCAGTTGTAAGTTTATACATCACTATCATCTTCTAGTTCAATGGCGGATGTGTAAATTTTCGTACACTGATCACAGGCTTCTATTCCGCCCCACTTTGCTGAAGGAGAATTGACTGCTCCTTATTATACACCCCAGGTTTTGGTACTTTGCTATTTGTTGCCATTTCGTTTACCGCATTTTTATTGTTGAACAGCATGAAAATTTGGTATTCTTGCGATGAATATTCAAGTAGGTGACTTCTTTATCTTTATCGGTATGTATAGTAAATGTCGTGAGACCTTGCCATGCTCCATTTTCGGTATGTACTATTATCTTAACATGTCTGGAGAGAGGATCTACGTTTTAATTTTTGTATCCAGCTTTTTACCGCATTTGTTTAGGTGACTTTTTTTTACCTTTATCAGCATTAGGCTCGCTAGGGTTGGCCTAATGTGGACATCTCATATTGTAAGAGGTCAGAGGTTCGAATTCTAGTAGGTATCTGTTTGAGGGCATGTGGGGTTTGGGGATAGAAATAGAAATTTCTTATTCTATTACTATTACTATTACTATTTCTCCGTGTTCTAAAAAAACGACTTGTCCGGTTAGCCCCTAAGAGCTCTATCTGCCCGACTAGTGCCAAACGTTTTTCATAACATTGTTATTTGTAATCCATTAAGTAACAATAGGCACACAAAAAATTAATAGGAGACATCGTCAAGCTCTTTCTCGGTACGTGCTATTATTTTAATGGGCTTGGAGAGGATCAACGCTTTAATTTAAAGTTCGAGCCCTAGACTATCCTTTTGGCCGAGAACTAGCATCTCGTGCTTTCGGAGATTTTGAAAGTGTTGCCAACAGAACCAATATTCTCAACCTGAAATGTTCTTCAATGTTGATAGAGTAGGTTTTCATTAATTATCTTGTGAATCTTTATAATCATATTTATTTTGAAAGTGTAGCAACCCTTTTTTGCTTTGCATCAATCTCCTTTGTTCTTATTCTTTTGTCACTTCACTTCACTTAATGATTTTTAATGGTACTTGCTTTTGTTCTTCACTTACATCTTATCAAGGCAACTTTATTCTTTATGAAGCCTTAACTTTGAAGGCATAGATGCAAAATGTTAGTAACAAAGTCAGCTTTACTCTTCTTCTTCTTCAATCTAGTCGGGAAACAAACCCGTATTTTTAAGGATTTTAGGGTTTAGTGGCCTGACGGGTTTATATAGATTGGAGGATGTGTTTTCTCTGTTCTCCGTCGATGAGGTACTTAATATCGTTGAAATGTCACCAGATCCACCATCCCCAAGTGCCCGGGATGGCCATGGCGCCTTATCGGGTGCCACTGCCTCTGGAGCTCACACAAGATGAGCCCGTCTATGTGAACGCGAAGCAGTACCGTGGAATCCTCAGGCGGAGGCAGTACCGCGCCAAGCTCGAGGCTCAAAACAAACTCGCCAAAGCTCGAAAGGTACGCTTGATGAGTCAATTCTTGTTTTTTTTGTTGGGAAAATTGCAAAAATGTGTCCTATTATATGACACTTTTGCAAAAGGGCGTTGTGTTGTGTTGTGTTGTTTGATTTTGTTTTTTCGCAAAATGTGTATTTTTATTAAAATGACAAAATTAACTTTGAGAAATGTTGTGCAGCCGTATCTTCACGAGTCTCGGCACCTTCACGCACTCAAGAGGGCTAGAGGGTCGGGCGGGCGCTTTCTCAACGCCAAGAAGCTCCAAGAATCAAGATCCGAAGCTCCTCACCCGAAAAGCTTGCAAGATCTTGCTGGCGTCACGAGCGCCTCCAACGGGGAAATTTATCGCCAGCCGGAAAATGGGTTTTCCGGGCACCCTCACCAGCTCCGGTTTGGTCATCTCAGGTGAGGTCGCCAGAGAAGTGAACTTGCTGGCATTTCCATTGGGAAGTCATCCTTGGCTCAGCTGCTTTTTTCTGTTCAACTTTGCATTGTTGTGTTGCTTGACAGCCTTAAAGAACATCATAGGACTAAGGTTTCTCATCTGTGTTTTTATGGTACTTGTTTTTTCAGAATGCGGCAATAGCTGCTTTTAGGTTGATTTTTGGTTTTGGTTGTTGGCTATGAGTTTCAAAGTCTCACCAAATTGCTGTAAAAATGTGTAATGTTGTTGAGACAGTTTCTATTTATGGGTTTTTGTGTTGCTTCTTAAATCAATGTTGTAAAATACACTAATCAATGTTGTAAAATACAATAAAATCGCTAGACGGTTAGAGATGACCTTTTAGGGACTAATCATGGATTAGTTAGGGTTAATTGAAAATAAATCATATATATTAAAAGATTAATCGAGAAATATAGAGAATTAATCAGAGACTAGTTGGAGATTTAACAACAACATTTGAAAGTACATTTCATTTTTTTCATGCACGACAAAAATCTCCAAATTCGATAGATATATAATATTTTCGATCAAACATAATAAAGGGCATGATCACTAAACTCGTCTTGTTATCTTATAATGATAAAATTTATGGGTCAGGCGAAAACCCCATCATATCCTCGATCTGATGGTTGGGTGACAGGATCAATGAATCCACCACTGAAACCGTTCATTGTCATGTCTATCCGATTCTAGGAAAGACTAATGGGCAAATACATACCAATTTTACTTGGCCTCTATCCTAAACTCGAAAAAAAATTCTTCGTCGAACACATTTTTTATACCAAAAATACATAATAAAAAATATTTTAGATCACATATAAGAGGAGGCAATGTTTCCATTCCGTGACTGGAATTTTAAATCATTGTTGAAAAAGCTTTTATCTAGTCAGATCGAAAATATCATATCCCGTCATTTAAAGATGTACCAAATGGGCTTAGATTAAAAGCCCATTACAAACACTCACGACCCAAAGATCAAAACAAGCCCATTGGGCCTACCAAGGTCAATATCGGAAATTACCCTAACCTTTGACCCTATTTACATATTTGCCCCCATCTCTTTCCTTCTTCTATTCCTATTCTGTCTCTCTCTTCCGTTCATCGCTTTTTTTTTCTCGGAAACTGAAGAGAAAAACAAAAATTTGTTCTGCTTTCTCGCGACAATGGACGGCGCTGCTCAGTACGATAAGCGAACAGTGGAGGAGGTGTTCAGGGACTTCATGGGTCGCAGGTCTGGCATGATCAAGGCCCTCACCACAGGTACAATCAATGACCCACCATTTAGATTTTCTCGCCCG
>JAYMTP010002003.1:0-21364 GCA_036897365.1 Geranium brycei
AAAAAAATTTGTGTGTTTTTTTTTTTTAATTATTTTTTGTGTAAAAAAAAAAAATTGACCCCCCCCCCCCCCCCCCCCCAGGTAATGTAATGCATGAGAAAAGGTTTTAAAATGTAGTTGGATATGCATGGTGCTTTGCATGTTCACCATTTTTATGTGGATTTGCTCATTCTTGATGTTGTGTATCTACTTCAGTATTTATAACTTTGAAATGGAAGTTATCCCTAAATAACTTGCTTATTTCTCTTTGCTTGGACTTTAGCATCTACTTGGGAGATAAAAAGTTTGAACTCGGCCATTGGTTCAGAAGGTGCAAAATGTCTCGTGACACAAATGTTAGAAGTGCACTCTTCAGGCTGGTCTAAATGGAAGCAAGATAGCAACTCAAAATTCCAAAAGTCTATTCCTTACGCCTTATTGTGCCAAGTGGCAGGTGATCTCTCTCTTTCTATCCTATTGAATCTGATTAATTTGGGAGCCGTCTCATCTAATCAGATATGTGGTCTGGATAAGTGTATTGCCTTTTTATGAAACAATTTCACTCCGAAATAAATGGCCATCGAAACCAAAGTAGATACAATGGTCTGGCTAGCTGTTATAGGTATGTACAATGTAGAGAAAAATTCCCGCATCCTCTAGCTGTGTGCTCCCGTAAGAGTTACACCTTGCTTCTTATCCTGCTGGTGTCTTGTCCTAACTGTTGATCTTAGGCGTATCTCAATATCCTCTAACTGTTGTCCCTATGAATTCATAGTTTCAAAAGGACCAGATTACTATGGAATCTCCATGATCTGTCCACCTTGGTCGCCCTATATGTATTGACCTCAATGTCACCTGTGGCCACTTTCTTGAAAATTCAACACCTCGGACTAGCTTTGCAGCTCACAAACTGCTCCAGCTTGGAACACATTCAACAAGTCAGTATTTCATGGCAAACCAATCCTTTACTTCTGGCTCCCGAGGCCCATATTTGTTCTTGATGTTTTTTGGATACGTCAGAGTCAGGCGGGCTCTTTACTTCTGCTTGTCTTTGGTTCTTTACTCTTTCTACGCTTTCTTTAGTGCAGTAAAATCCTTTTAATTGATAAAAAATCTGATTATGAAATGCCAATTATAGATCAGCTTCATTATTGTTCAGGTCTAAAAGAATATATTGGTGCAAATCCTGGAGTGAAGTGTGAATCTTCGACCGCAGTTGTCCATTCTCAATTTTCCAAAATTTCAGCATCCAATTACGAATCTGAATCAGAAATGCATGACGAATTTTATGATGCAGTTGCTGATGAGGAGTTGTCATCATCATCATCAGAAAGTGACACTGATGATGAAAATGACGAAAAGGTATACGTTTTCTTATTTTAGTTTTACATTGAAAATCCTCCTACTGAAACTACCCAATATTTTTAATTCTTTTACTGAAACATGAAATGAAGGTGAAGTTGAAGAACGTGTCATGGGCTATCACAAACTTAGCCATGAAGAGAAAATCAGGTTCTCTCATTTCTTACTTATTTACTCAGAAGATTAGTCAATGAGTTGCATGCATGTCCACTGTTATTCTGTTATGTTGCTCCGGAACCATAGTGGGCTCACCATTTTATCAGCAAAGAAAACTAAAGAAACAAAACTAGTAAGGGAATAAGCTAACCCGAAAAACAAAGAGAATTGATTACACAAGTAGGGAATCCGGGCTTTGGGACAAGGGGTGGAAGCTCCAGTCTGAGAGAGCCTGCCAGTCTTTTTATCAAATTAGGTTTCAACCACAAAGGGCGCCTGGTGTAGTAAATACCACTATATGGTGGAATAGTTATCATTAAATTAGGGACTTACATTACAAATAAACTTAGGAATTTGATGTCCATGTCTTTCCTGTTTTTAGTTTGAGTCTTCTTTTAGTGTAGGTGAATGCCCTATGCAAAGGAGTCTCTCACTTTAATGATTCAACCATCTATAAATAGATCAATTCTCTTCTATTTCGACAAATAGATTCTAGGGAAAATTGCAAAAACTCTCCTTATATTGTTACAGTTTTGCAATAGTCTCCTTGTGTTATTTTTTTTTTTGCAAAAACTCTGCCAACTTATAATTCGTTTGCACCGTTAGCATAAATTCGTTAAAAGAGACGGAAATTTCAAAATATATTCAAAATTCTGAAATTAACCTTCATCAT
The DNA here is from genome assembly GCA_036897365.1 of Geranium brycei. Classification (NCBI taxonomy): domain Eukaryota; kingdom Viridiplantae; phylum Streptophyta; class Magnoliopsida; order Geraniales; family Geraniaceae; genus Geranium; species Geranium brycei. The sequence goes on from JAYMTP010002003.1 coordinate 2,171, forward strand.
TTTTGCAAAATCTCTCTGTATACTATTGCACTTTTGCAGAGAGTTTCTGCATACCATTTTTGTGTGCATAATCTCTCCTTATATTATTACACTTTTGCATAAATATTATGTGTACAACGTAATTATTTTTTTATACAAAAACTCAAGATTCTAAAACTCTCGATCAGCGAAAACCCTGATGAGTCAAAAAATAACGATTTAGAGAAATCGACAAAACTTCTTTTCGTATTATACATAATGCATTTATTATTGAAAAATAATATATTTTAATAAAATAAGATTGTTTAAAACAACTTAAAAGTTCAAACACAATCTCAATTCATAATTTTAAAAAATAACATGAGAAAAGTTCAAACAACGATAAACACATATAACAAGTTAAAAAGTAAGTCAACATTTGACCAATCCACATGGAAAATTATTTGATGACAATCAAATAGTTTTAAGATACATAAAAATAAAAGTAAATATTGACCGACTTTGGGTGGGCCGTAGGTATGACTGAGTTGACAAAGTTTTGGACCGATGTTCGATTATCATTTTTGGTAGTTAAGTTGAATTAATATCTTGAGGATAACTCAGCGAGAACTTTACTAACCACAATGACATCAACAATAGGGATATCTCAATTATAGTTCTTCTGGTATAACTTGATCAGTTGTGAAAAAAAATAAAAATAAAAAGTTGACAACAAGTTTTGTAAAAAAACATATATGGAGGAGATCTGCGTAAAAATCCATTGGTATAAGGAGAAGTTTTGCAAAAACAATTTAGTATATGGGGACTCTTTGCAAAATTGCAATAGTATAAAGAGAGTTTTTGCAATTGTATACACTAAGTGGTGAGGGGTAATTTCAGAATTTATAATATATTTTGAGTTTTTCCGTCTTTTTAACGAATTTACACTAACGGTGCAAAAAATTATAGTTAACTGAGAGATTTTGCAACAAAAAAAAATAGCGTAGGGAGACTATATACATAGTATTTGAGGACTGTCATATATATGTGCCAACACAAAACTATAAAGTTGGTTCTTTGATAGTTCTTTAGTTTGTTTTGGGTGGTTCCTGTTTTGTTTTTCGGGCTTTGTACTTCGGGTTAGCTTTTCATTTTCCTAGTAGTTATACTAGTTTACTTTTGATTGTAGTTTCCTTTACATCTAGAAAATCGTTTTTCTGATTAAAAATAGTTAAAACTATATGTATGTTTTTTAATTCTATCAAGATAAATATGTATATACTGTGTGTTGATAACCTTATTTTCTAATAATTTCCTCCGGTTTTCACCCTTTTTACTTTCTAATTGCTTGCTTTTAATTGCAAAATAAGTTGATATCTTTTGGTGAGAGTTGTTAAGTGAAATATCTTATCTAACGAGAAAAGGCTTTATACATTGTACCCGTTTCATTCTATATGCAGCTACAGATACAGATAAGGAATTAGATTGTGACGTAGCACCAGTAGATATTAACCCAGATATGTACCATGGTTCCATGTCTCAAGGGAAGGACGACAAAGATTCAAACTGTTGGACTTCTCCGACTGGTCTTGGATTCATGATAAGAGGAAAAACGTACTTAAAAGATAACTCTAAGGTGGGGATTTCTTATCTGTATCATGTTCACTCATAGCCTGGACTGTGTTAACAGATTCTCTGTACTTATTCATGTGTGTAATGGAAAGGAAAGGGAAAAAGTGTGTTATTTTATCAACCAACCTGGATATGGGTTAATTGGCTATGCATGTTCCTATCTTCTTATATTGACACCTGGGCGGTATTTTATGCTACCTGAGTATGGGTCAGTTGATGAACAAACCATAAATTGTGTGCATTACAGTATTCTCTCATATTTCTGGTAGGGATGCAGATGTATGCTCAGGGAACATTTAGTGTGTGTTTACCATGCAGTCTGCAGATGATCCACATCATGTGGTTTACCATGCAGTCTGCAAAAATATTGCAGATGTATTCTCAGGGAACATTTAGTGTGGGTTTACCATGCAGTCTGCAGATGATCCGCATCATGTGGTTTAGTTTAGTAGTTTTGATTCAAATATTTGGCCAGGTGCAAAAATATTAGGATAGAGTAAAAGCTGTTACGCCCCTGCACTTAGGGCTTGTGTGATAGAATACTTAGAGTTCCATATCAGCTAAATGCTGGGCTGTTCTTGGCCTCAAATAGTTAGATGGTAAACAGCTTAATAGGATAGCCTTTTGGTGATGGTGGGTGAGGACAAAACCATGCACCAAGCCCTTGGGGGATCCAGGTTGTTGCACATACAACTGTGAAAAAGAAGCTTGGGTGCCAGCCTTGGTAGTTCATTAGCCTGAATTAATCTCTGGAAATTCCTTGGTATGTGCAAGTCATAAACTTTGTAGTGAAGAATGATGATTCCAGCAGTTTTTCAGTTTTATAATAGTAATTTTCTTTTGGAATCAAATTCTGAGTAATGTTCATAAACCATGAACTAGTGTCTAGTTCCCCTTTGGTGTGCTCATCCGCATATATTTTTCTTTCTGAAATACCAGATTTATGAATTCTTTGAATATTTATTATATGAACCTATAAAAAATTTCAGGTAATGGGAGGTGATCCCCTTCTAACACTCATAGCAGTTGACTGGCTCAAAGTTGATAAAACTGCAGATAAGGTTGCACTGCATCCCAAGTGCCTCGTTCAGGTATAAGTTTACTCTAAAGTTACTGTGCTTTATAAATCAACAAAGTTATCTGTTACCAACACCTGTTGGGTCAGTGTGAAGAGCTTGCTTATCCTTGAGCAAAGTCTTGGTACACACACACACGTGTAATATATATATAAATTGCTCTCTTTTTATCCTTTGATCATTCTAGAAAAAGGCATACATTACCAGTTCATACAAAGCTTGTTTCAGATTCTTGAAAAATATGTAATCTTATATATTCATTTCTGGTATTGTGTACTTCGCCGTTCTTAGTGTAACTGTAGGAAGCAACTGGCAAGTGAAATATGATTGCACAGAATAACTTCCATGTCTCTGTGTTTCTGAAATGACTAACCATCGGCTAATTTTTTGATGAGGGAGGGGAAGAGACCTTCTCAAATGTAACACTTCATATGTATATATTTAGGTCTTCTTCACTTACCATGTACTGCTCTTATACCAAATATGGATTGACAAAGTGGATGTTAATGTCATATATGACAGGGTTCTGTTCCTATGAACTGGTAATGCCACTGAATCAGTACTTTTAAATATAATGATGATTTATTTATTGATGTCTTCATATCTTCATTATCTATGGTGATGGATTTTCCAGTTTGTCGTAAAATGATAATGCATCTAGTGAAACAAGTGAATTTCTTTTAAAATTGTGACTTAAAATGTTACATTCTATAATAGCATGAGCTTGGAGTATCGAAGTTTCTTATTGATAGTTTTTTTATTTGAAAGAAAACTGTTTCTAACATTGTGATTTCATTTTCAGTCAGAAGTTGGGAAAAAGCTTCCTTTCATTTTTGTCATGAATCTCCAGGTATGTGTATGAATCTGAACCTCTTCTTGGAGACATTATTTGTAAATGCAACACCAAGTAATCACAGAGAATACTTAGCATTCTGTTACTATTGTGAATGTGAAGGTCTTTGCATAAGAGACTGAAAATTTGGGTGATCATGGAAATCATGTGTCGTGGATGTTACTGACACTGACAAACATGATTTGTTTTTATGGTAGACAGTCTTCAGTGCTGTGAGCTTCATTCTGTTTCTCTTGGAGAATAATACTTTCTTTAAATCTGTTTCAGATTCCAGCTAAACCAAACTATAGTATGGTTCTCTACTATGCTTCCGATAGGCCTGTAAATAAAAAATCTTTGTTGGGTAGATTTGTGGACGGGACAGATGCGTTCAGGGACTCGAGATTTAAACTAATTCCAAGCATTGTTGAGGTATGACCTGTGAAAAGCAGAAGTATACAGTTATTTCTAGAACTGTGAAGGCATTTTGGGTTATGTTCTTTAAATGTTATACTTATACAACAGCGAATGGTTCATGTATAAATGCATACAGGGATATTGGATGGTCAAGCGTGCAGTTGGAACAAAAGCATGTTTATTGGGTAAAGCTGTAACCTGCAAATACCTCAGGCAAGATAATTTTCTGGAGGTAATACTTCCCCTGGTACTGCGTGTTGTAGCATTATGGTTTTGCAACATTTTCCACTTGCTTTTAATGAAGAATAGAGAAGAGGCTCAAGAATAAGTAAGCTTAAAGATCCACCAATCCAAGAATATTGTCATAAGATCAAACAAGCTTGGAGAACCATGCTTGTAATCAGATTTGATTCTCACATTTTAACACATCGAACCTGGTTTTGGAAAACCTAACCCTTTTAAATAGCCCTTCTACTGTTTACCCTGATTTTCTTGTTTGTGTCCATAACGACCTGTTGACTATATATCATATTATATTTCTATGCCTTCACTATTAAGGACCTTAGAACCCAAGTATTCCACTCTTTTATCTCTGTGGCTATATGTCTGAAAGATTCGTCCTTCCACTTACTATCCCATAAGTTTTAATAGTCCACAAGTTAGTATGTCTAATATCAAGTATGTCGACCAGTTCCTAATTTTCTCATCGTAGCATGTAAATATCTATTTCGCTTAAATGCTAATCCTGGTTATATAGCCTTAAGATTTCATCTCTTCTTGGTTTTTATCCTATTTAGACAAGGATTTGAATAATGTTTAGATGAAAATTGTCATTAAACTGAATGTTTAGTGAAGTTTCATTTATCTTGTTAATTAGTTTAGTAGTGCATCAGTGTGCTGTTACTACCGACTTGTGTTCTCTCTTAACTTACCATGCTGAGACCCTTATTACTATGCAGATTGATGTGGATATTGGATCATCTTCTGTAGCAAGGAGTGTCATCGGCATTGTCTTGGGATATGTCACAAGCATCATCGTTGATCTAGCAATTTTGATAGAGGTTGGTGCCTTTCTAGAGTTGACACTCAGTTCAAGTGCTAAAACTTAATGATAAGAAACAGTAATGAAGCTAAATACAATAACTGTGAGGCTTGGGTTAATGCATTGAGATTTCATATTTTCTGTGCCAATGAACATATATTATGAGGACATCCTCGCTCTTTTGCAGGCAAAGGAAGAAGAAGAGTTACCTGAGTACATACTTGGCACTGTTAGGCTGAATCGTGTGAGGGTTGACACTGCTGTACATCTCGAGGTTTGAGATTTTGGTGATGTTATCTTGCATATATATATATATATATATATATATGCCATTAATAGGTGTGGCTCCCTTCATTTTTGTATAGTGTAACTATTACTGTAAAATAGAGAATGCTCTTCCAAGTTCAATACTGATCAAATGAAATGAAAATATCCATTTTTTCAGTTGACCATGACTTGGGTTCATTATCATTCTTTCATGTCATGCTAGGATTGGATGGGTTCAAGATTCGTTTGAGAACTATGCTTCCGTTTCCTATTTGTCTTAGGTGAAGTCAGTTATTGGAATAATCTCTGATTAATTTTCAGATGCCCTATCCATTTTATTAATGTTTGGCATTATTTAGAGCACTGTTTACTCCTTGACTATATATATTCTTGATGATCAAGAATTGACCGTTAATTTTATTGCCCCTGAAGATCCTGATTTGAAGGATAAGTAAGTGGTGAACCACTGTAATCAACAAGTGAAGCATATTTTAAAATATAGTTTTCATGTGATTAGTTCGATGAAATCTTCCTTTGTTCCTACTCTTTTGACTCTAATAGGAACCAAATCTAAATGATTATTTTACTATTTTCCTGTAAAATGTGTTGGTTGCCGCACGACCAGTGCATTGTCTTTTTCGAATTTTCAAACCCTTTTTACTGTTTTTAATGGGAATGGCATCACTTTTGTCTTGGCTTCACTGGGAAGAGTAGAATAACGGCTATCTTTTTCTATATTTTAAATTGTATCTTTGTTATAATCTATTCATTTTAAATGTCAGGTAACTCAAATGTTATGATTTTATGAGTATTGTTACCAGGACACGAACTATAATCTCTTGATCACAAATTGAAGCGTTTGACTGATAGGAGAGTAAACTCAACCTGAATTGGACCCAAACCGAAAAACCGACTTCACTGAAATTTATGGCTAACTCATGGTCTGATCGTTGATATTGTAATTTCTATTGTTGATCTTGTAATTTTAGTTTCTCGATTTTTAATTTGATTATGACTGGATTAACCTAGTCAATTGAATGATATCAATATTGATAGAAATTGGTAATTATATTGTCACTAAAGGTGGCCCCGACATATGTGAATCCAGAGCCCTCCTCAACAGGCCGAGAGCAATAACCCGCCCTAGAACTCCCCTAATTTGACCACTTGAATAAATAAATTTCAATACTAAAATTTTATTAAATATTCCTAGAATACGCCTATTTTAACGGTAATTCTTTAAAAAAACTGTGGAAATGACCTCAATATGCATTGATTGAAGCACTTGTTTCAATGCCAATGAATTAATTTTTGAAATGCCACTGGGTTTTGGTTGTGTCAGTAGACCAATTAATTAACACAGAAAGCAGAGCAGCTGTGTTGAGGCTTGGTCACTGGAGGCATCAGTATTGTTGCAGTCTCGTGACTGCCATTTATGAATCACTAAAGACAATTTCACTAAACCCATTTCTTCACTGCACCAGCTTACTTGGAAACCCACTTCACTTGTGCCATGGATTGGACTCAATCTCTACGCTACATGTCCAAATAAATGAGGACAAGTGTTCCTGAAATCACAATTTGAGGTTACTGGGAAATTGAGGCTCTCATTGAATTGCTGGAAAAATATATATTGTTTTTTTCTTTCTACAAAGTTACACGTATTTCAATGAGGGCTTGACTTTTATGGTCTCTTCAAGGGCACGTCCTGAAATCATTTTATCTCTACTGTTGTCTTTTATTTTTTTCCCCTTCCTTGACCTGTACTTGAAATTTTCTACCAGTTGCTAGTCACCATTGTTTTTGCTTCAGCAATGTATAAATATTTATCCATCAATTCCCTTGCAATGAATCAGAAAGTATCACTATTCTAAAAAAGGTTAAGTGCTAGTATGGGAGACGATCTTTTAGTAACTAATTGGAAATCAGTTGAGAGTTAGTTAGAGATTACACAATTAATCAGATACTAATCATAAATTAATCGAACAAAGCAGAAATTTTTAAAACACCGCCCATAACCATGTGAAAGATCAAGTGCCCATTTACTTTGTGTAATGAACTTGCCTTGTGTAAATAAGGTAAAGAGATGTAGATCATCACAAAACCGAAACCATAATTTAACATCAGAAAAAAAGCATAAGAAAATATGCTAATAATTAGTTAATTACTCCCATAAAGTCAAAGAATACTGATTATACAGCAACCTGTTGACCCACCCAGAGCAAGAAATCTACATCACAGAACAAGAACATTGATGATCACAATCATGCTCTACAGTGTTCTTCACTTGCCGTTTATGATCAAACACTAGAAGCAAACCTTATTGGATTCTCTCCATTGACAAGAACCCAAAAAAGCTGTATTCCATTCCCAAGTGGCAAACACCATCCTAATAAAGTAAGGCCTTTAGGGTCCCTCAAATTCAATAATACCCTCTTTATCAACCACTCTCTCTATTTCATTTTCCTCCATTTCCTTTCCCTAATTCCCATGCATTCCACAACAAAAACTTCCAATCTGCATTAAAAATAAGGGTGGCCCTTTGTATGATGCTCCCATTTTTGTTGGGTCACTTAATTAGGTTTCCTATTCAAATTCGAACCCAATATTACAAGTCACGAGACACGAACTTTACTGTCGCTTACAATGTTTAAAATTTTCTGACTTGTTTAGTTGATATTTTATTTATTTTTTAATTAGTGTCTAGCCCTTTTTACAACACTGGCTCCAATCACCTTCAAATGTGTAGCTTGTTGAAATATTGGACACAGATTATCACTTGCCTCCCCCAACTGGGGTGTATTCAAAATTGGACCTTTTTGCTCCTGTCCTGCAGGTTCCAATGGAGATTTTCAGAACCCTTTTCTTGAACCTCCTTGTTGGTTGGATGATGATGGTTTCATCAGTTTCAGCAGCTGATGTCTCCACTGAGGCTCTTTTGAGCTTGAAATCTGAGCTTGTTGATGATGACAACAGCTTGAGTGACTGGTTTGTGCCTTCTTCTGGAATTGTCCCATCTGGGGAGGTTTATGCTTGTTCTTGGTCTGGTGTCACCTGCAACAACAACACCAATAACTCCACTTCTGTTGTTGGCTTAAACCTGGCTGACAAGAACCTAGGAGGTGAACTATCTGGGGAACAGTTCACTGTCCTCATTGAGCTCACTGATCTCAACCTCAGCCAGAACTGGTTCTCAGGGAAGCTTCCACCTCAAATCTTCAACCTCGCCAGCCTGATAACCTTAGACATCAGCAGAAACAACTTTTCAGGGCAATTTCCCGGAGGAATCTCCAGACTCCAGAACCTGGTTGTTCTTGATGCCTTCAGCAACAGCTTTTCAGGGCCATTGCCAGCTGAAACCTCCCAGCTTGACCACCTCCAGATCCTGAATTTAGCAGGAAGCTACTTCATGGGGCCAATCCCACCACAATTTGGCAACTTCAAGAGCCTTGAGTTTCTTCACTTGGCAGGGAATGTTATAGGTGGAAACATACCTCCTGAGCTTGGCCAGCTCCAAACCCTAACCCACATGGAGATTGGCTACAACTCTTATAAAGGAACCATCCCATGGCAGCTAGGGAACATGACTGAGCTTCAGTATCTTGACATTGCTGGTGCTAGCCTCTCAGGTTCATTACCAAAGAACCTCAGCAATCTCACAAAGCTTGAGTCTTTATTTCTCTTCAGAAACCAGCTCACTGGGATGGTTCCATGGGAATTTGGAAGAATCAAGAATCTCCAAAGCTTGGATCTTTCTGATAACCAAATCTCTGGGCCTATTCCTGAGAGCTTCAGTGAGCTCAAGAGCCTTAAACTGCTCAGTCTCATGTACAATGACATGAGTGGCACTGTCCCAGAGTCCATTGCTGAGCTTCCATCACTTGAGACTCTTCTCCTTTGGGACAATTACTTTCATGGGTCACTTCCAGAAACCTTGGGGAAGAATTCAAAACTTGCATATGTAGATGTTTCAACAAACAACTTCACAGGCACCATTCCCTCAAATATTTGTGCTGGTGGTGTCTTGCTCAAGTTGATTCTTTTTTCAAATGGGTTTTCAGGCAGCTTATCTCCATCTATCTCCAATTGCTCGTCCCTCGTTCGTCTAAGACTCGAAGACAATTCATTCTCAGGTGAGATATCTCTGAAATTCAGCCTCCTCCCTGATATCACATATGTGGACTTGTCTAGAAACATGTTTGTAGGTGGCATACCCTCAGATGTGCAAGCAGCTTCCAAGCTTCAGTACATTAATGTCTCCAAAAATCCAGGACTAGGTGGCACTATACCAGAAAAGACATGGTCTTTGCCACTTCTTCAGAACTTCTCAGCCTCCTCTTGTAACATCTCAGGCAATATCCCTCCATTTGAGTATTGCAAATCAGTTTCTGTCATTGAATTGAGCATGAATGCTATATCAGGATCTATCCCAGAAACTATCTTGAATTGTCATGTTCTTGAAATGATAGATTTAGGTTATAATAAGCTATCAGGTTACATACCTGAGGTTCTTGCAACACTTCCTGCTTTACAAGTCCTAGACCTATCTCATAACGATCTCAACGGTTCAATACCAAAAAAGTTGAGTCATTCTTCAAGCTTGCAACTTCTGAGTCTGTCTTTCAATCCCAAGCTATGTGGAGCACCACTGCAACCATGCTCTGATTCTGTGGCAATGGTGAGGAAAAAGCTCGCTTGGGTTATTTTACTATGTGTAGTAGCAGTTGCACTCATTTTGTTACTGGCTTTGGGAGTGATTTATGTCCAAAGGGGAAGCAAAACCCGATGGAAGATGATCCCGTTCACCGGGCTCCCAAGATTCACAGCAACTGATGTTCTGAGGAGCTTAGGCTCAGCAGAATTAGAATCATCAGTTCCATCAGCCACAGTTCTGCCAACAGGAATAACAGTTTCGGTGAAGAGGATCGAATGGGAAGCGAAGAAGATTAAGGTTATGTCAGAGCTCATAATCAGAATGGGCAATGCAAGGCACAAGAACTTGGTTAGCTTGTTGGGTTTTTGCTACAACAATCACTTGGCTTATCTGTTATATGATCACTTGCCTAATTACAATCTTGATGACAAGATCAGTATGCAAATGGATTGGGGAGCTAAGTACAGAACTGTCATTGGCATTGCAAAGGGGTTGACTTTCCTTCACCATGATTGTTACCCAGCAATCCCACATGGAGATTTGAGGCCAAGCAATGTAGTTTTCGACGAAAACATGGAACCAAAGTTGTCTGAATTTGGGTTCAAATACCTGGTGCAGCTAAGTAAAGGTAAACCCTAATACTTGTATAATTTAGCACATTACTTACTACATACATATATATTGAGCTTTTTGTCCTCTTTTCTTACAGGTCAACTCAACAGTGACCAGAAAGAAGAGCTGTTGGAGGATATACACAGCTTTGGGGAGGTTCTGCTTCAGATAGTAAGCAATGGGAGATTGAGAAATGCAGGCCAAATCACACAGAAGAAGCCAAGAGAGCTTCTTTTGAGGGAAATTTATGAAGACAGTGAAGTTGGGTCTAATGGGTCACTACAAGAGGAGATAAAAGTGGTTCTTGAAGTGGCATTGCTGTGCACTAAAAGTAGGCCATCTGATAGGCCCTCCATGAAAGAGGCAATGAAGCTTCTGTCAGAACCCAAGCCACAGATAAAATGATAGTAGGTTTGAAGCAATGAGTTTTATTAGTACTGCACATCACCGCACAAAAGTAGCATATATAATAAATACAAGTCATAACAAGTAGTTTGCATATATGAGTGAATGTGTATTTTGTTTGGTTGTTATATTGTGGCCTTTCATGATTTATAGAACCTTATGGGCTGTAAAATATGTCTTTACACAAGTTTGTGTAATCATTTATAGTGTTATGATTAAAATTAGAGAATTTCTTTGTGTTCATTTCTTAAGAACATTGGTTTTAATGTATGTTAATTTTACTTGTATTATGAATTTGAGAAAATAATATGTTTTTTAATTTAATTATGTCATATGAATATTATCATCTTTCCAAGAATAAAACCATTGGCAACTTGTAGCTGCACACAGTCTGCTTGACATCTAATATGATAGTCTCTTCCCTTTTACTAAATTTTGTATATGATGTTATATATTTAGGTCTAAAACTTTTTTATTTGCGAATCAGGAAAACCCTCTATTTTGGACTGACTTTTGGAAAATCGTGTTATTGATCTTTTAATTCATTTGTCAGCATCTGAATGAAAAACCTATAACATACTACCAATAACGATTTAGCCTTCTCTCAATCAAGCGGAGTAGACTGCATGAACTAAAATTATATTTACGTAAATATGTTTCTCATTGTATGTGATCGATTACATGTCTTTGACGATAGTGATATTCTTATCTTCTAAATTTATATGAATAATCTATGTCCACGTCTTCATACTCTCTTAAACATTTATGAGTTTATATTTACTAACCATCGAATTGGTGTTTCGATAGACTTATGTTGTACATGACTGAACTATCGTAATCAGCATTATTGTACTTCTTCGTCTATCATCGCAATAACTACTCTGGTTCAAGCATGCTCGCTTTGGTCTTTTTCTATTATTGTGTGCCCACACATCTAAGAAATCATATCAACTACTTCCGTTCTTTTAGTGCAACCCAATATTTTGTCTAAATAGTAGTCCTCTAAAAAACTCATTTCAACTTTAGTAAGAAAACTCTTATCATATAAAACCCCTGATGTGTTTAACCACAATCTAATTCTCCGACCTTCTAAATATTAGAACCTATATTTTTAAATGGACTAGTATTCAAAATCTCTTGAACATCAAGGGTTATTGTACGTACATCATGAGTATATTTTCTACTAAACTTACACCCCTCATTTATTTGTCTTCAATTAACAATAATTTAATACAAAATACCGTTAACGTGCAGATTGGAACAAACGACCTCATACTTATTACACAAGATCTCTGTCACTTCACCCACAACCTTTAAGAACTTATACTTCATATACCCGTATTCGACTGACTCGTACGAAAACTTTATAATTAAATAGTTTTTCTCCTTAATCACAACTTTGCATTCACTTTTACTCTCGCCTCGTCAACCAACACATCACCTCGATGACATTTCCATTTGAATATCTCCATTCTCCAGTGAGCTCTCATCCATCACCATACCAACAATAAATGGGCCAAAGACGATATTTGATACCAGGAAATTACTCGTTACCAATCCATATGAAAGCTAAAACGTCTTCAATACATGTCCTGAATTAGACTAATATACTCAATAAAAAATGTTTCTTATGCCCAAAACCCATCACCACAAGACAATAGAAAAACGTAAGCAAACAAATTGTATTGGTAAAAATGGGCCGGGCTGAGCCTGATTGGATCGGCACATAACCCGAAGCCCATACTGGGCCAACCATAGTTAACAAATACGGGCCCAATTGACAGGGCCCGACTTAAAAGAATGTGAAAAGACGAAATTGGGTCAGCCTATGAGAGCGCGCCACCTCACCCATCATTTCCCTCCAATTTCTTCCCGCCAAAAATCGCATACACCCTCAAGAGCCTCGCCGTCAGGGCGTGTGAAGCACCAGAATCTGGTTTTTCTAGTGAGAGAAAGTGCGAGCTTTCTAGAGAGAGAAATAGAGATCGGCAAAAATGTCAGGTTGGGATGAGGGACAGGTCTACTACAGCGACCAGGCTCAGTTCCCTCGCGGCGGCGCCGGCGACCCCGAGGCCGCCGCGTCGCGCCACTCCGTCCTCCGGAAGTTGAAGGAGTTCATCAGAGCGTTCGAGACCGAGAAGAAGGAGTTCCCTTACAGAGACGCCCTCACCAACGACAAGCCCAGGTCTCTCCTCGTCAACATGGAGGACCTCAACGCCTTCGACGCAGATCTACCCGCCAAGCTTCGCTCTGCCCCCTCCGATTATCTCCCCCTGGTATGGTACCCTGATTTGGTCACTCCTTTTACTGTGGATTCGACCTGAAATGCACGATTTGGGGTGTGTTTGTTGACTCGTGCTTGTGAATTTGTAGTTTGAGACCGCGGCTGCGGAGGTTTTGGCGAGCCTGAGGTCGAAGGTGCCTGGGGAGAGTGGAGAAATGGAGGAGCCGGTCACTGGGGAGGTTCAGATTTTGCTGGCTTCCAAGGAGGATCCTGTGTCGATGAGGCTGCTCGGGGTGAGTGTGCTTGATTTCGGTTTCATTTCTGTTTGTTTGGCTAATCGGGGCGTAGTTGGGCTAGGGTTTTGAAATGAAAGCATATCTGATTTGTTGTGTTATTTCAATTTTAGGTTTTTTTGAAGTGTTTGATTGAATGTGGATTTTCAACTAGTCTAGGGTCTTGTGGTGATTCATTCAATGCGAGTTTTTTTTGCCAATTTTTGGGTTTTGTGGTGATTTATTGAATTTGGTCTTTCTGTGTGTTGGATGAGTAGGCTCAATACATATCAAAACTTGTGAAGATTACTGGGATTACAATTGCTGCTTCAAAGACCAAGGCAAAGGCTACTTATGTGACTTTGTTGTGTAAGAATTGTAAGAATGTGAGAACAGTTCCTTGCCGTCCAGGCCTTGGTGGTGCAATTGTCCCTCGATCATGTGACCACATTCCTCAGGTTTATTTTGCACCCTCTGTTACGTTTACTCGACCTCGTATTTTGTTGATTATTTTTTTTAACTATAACAAAACTGATATTGACTTTGCAGGCTGGGGAAGAACCTTGCCCAATAGATCCATGGATTGTGGTTCCTGATAGGAGCAAGTATGTTGATCAGCAGACCCTCAAATTGCAGGAGAAGCCAGAGGTAATGATTGTACCGTAGATATGATCGATGTTGAGATTTACTTTTTTGTATTGTCAATTAATCTTGCCTTTTGGAATTCAAAGGATGTTCCTACTGGAGAGCTTCCTAGAAATATGCTTCTCTCTCTGGACCGGGATCTTGTTAAATCAATTGTACCTGGCAGGAGATTGACCATCATGGGAATTTATAGCATCTTTCAAGCAGCCAATTCTTCTAACTCGTAAGGACTATTCTACCCTGTGTCAGTTGCATGTTTTTATCTGTTTAGTTATAGCCTTCAACCTGAGAAGTTTGAGATCCTTTTCAATTGGTTCTTTTGCAGCCACAAAGGAGCTGTTGCAGTTAGGCAACCTTATATTAGGGTTGTAGGAATTGAGGAAGCTAATGAGGGTAACTCTAGAAATCGTTCTGACTTTACACAAGAAGAGGTGATTTTCATAACCATCTTGGAGACTGAGTATTTGCATCTATACCTCCCTCCCTTTTTGCAGCACCTAATTTACCATTCGCACATGTATGCTACTTGTATAGACAACTATGACTTTCATTCCTTGATATTTTGAAAGAACTGATGCAGAATATATACATATGTTTTCCTTGCAATTTATCTTCAAATTTCATTCGCAATACGTACTTTTCAAGGAATGGTGAATTTGAAAGAAATATAATCATGTTGGTTCTATGTTATCACTATATGTTTAATTATATTAATGAAACTTTTGAGCAGGTAAGTGTATGTCACATTTTTTTGTCTTTCCTCTTCACTCAACGCCTGAACTAGGATATCAACTAATAAGGACACTGTTATTTAATTTGGGCTTTACTTTCTGTTCTGCATTTTGAAGTTGAGTTTTGTAATTGTTTGCAGCAAGAAGAATTTAAGAAATTTGCCTCGGACCCTAATACGTATAAAAACATATGCTCCAAGATTGCTCCATCGATCTTTGGTCATGAGGATGTGAAGAAGGCTATGGCTTGTCTTTTATTTGGAGGATCAAGAAAGGTATATCATGAACTCAATGTTTCTGATATTTAAGAAGGGCATACTTCACTGATTTATTGACCCATCTCTGTAAATACAGAATTTGCCAGATGGTGTCAAGTTAAGGGGCGATATCAATGTTTTGCTTTTGGGGGATCCATCTACAGCTAAATCACAGGTTAGTTTATGATTTAGTTTTTGTTTAAAATATGACATTCCTAAAAGATTGCAAAATTCATAGAAGGAAAAATTGAAATTAAACCAAAAGGACAGTTTTGTTTAGTCTCTCCTCCTTGGTGTCTATTTAAGGAATCCCTTGGAATTAATTCCTTATTACGTACTGAACATTGTATAGTTTTATTTTGATTTAATTGGGTGCTGATGGTGATTGCATTCGTGTAGTTTCTCAAGTTTGTTGACAAGACAGCCCCAATAGCTGTTTATACATCAGGAAAAGGATCATCAGCTGCTGGTCTTACTGCTTCTGTAATTCGTGATAACAGTACTGTAGGTTCTTGATCTTTTTTTTATAAATTGTATGAATAGTAATTTTTTTCGTTATCGTTCTAGAAATATTTGTATTATCGATAATTTCATATGTACTATGATATAAAAAAGCTTTTTGAGTTCAATTCACACATCTCCATCCTTCAGCGTGAATTTTATCTGGAAGGAGGAGCAATGGTTCTGGCAGATGGTGGTGTAGTCTGTATTGATGAGTTTGACAAGATGAGGCCAGAAGACAGGTACTTTTGAGTACAGCAGATCTTGCTGAACCATAATGTCTATTCTTAGAAATTGAAGATTTATGTTAACATACTCGCTATGGCTCAGGGTTGCTATTCATGAAGCCATGGAGCAGCAAACCATATCCATTGCCAAAGCAGGAATAACAACTGTTCTCAATTCTAGAACCTCTGTGCTTGCAGCTGCTAACCCTCCATCAGGACGTTATGATGACCTTAAGGTCGAATGCCTCCCGTCATAAGTATACCATTTTCATTGCATATCTTAAGAGTATTGACTTACAACAATTGTTTATTTTGCAGACTGCACAGGATAATATTGACTTGCAGACAACAATTCTTTCTCGATTTGATTTAATCTTCATTGTGAAAGATATCCGGATGTACAGCCAAGATAAGGTATTCAAAAGTCTTCTCTTGTGGCAGATGTTTTATTGGAGGATGCATTTGATGTCACAAGGAATGATCGATTTCAATGGGTTGTATGAGAATCTCCTTTTTCAGATGCAAAATATATTAGCATTGGAACACAATGCTTTCACGTGCTATTCAAATGCATTGAGCCCCTTCTATTTAGGGTTGTCTTTATGCTATATTCATTATTCAGTGTTGTAGATTAATTGAGAGCTATCCTGCAGATAATAGCTAGCCATATCATTAAAGTTCATGCCTCTGCAGTGGCAGTGTCAGTTGACTCTAAAGCTCCTGAAGAAAACTGGCTGAAAAGGTATATGATATGAAACTTGGCCGTACTTTCCCAATAATGTGACATTTTCTATTACTGACAAGATGCTAAAGTGTGTGACTCACAATGTTTGCAGATACATAGAATATTGTCGATCCCACTGCCACCCACGCTTGTCGGAATCTGCAGCTACAAGGTTGCAGCATAACTACGTCCAAATCAGACAGGTATGCTTTTCCAAGCTCAGTTCCTAGATAAGTAAAGTAATGTGAATATCTAGATTTGTGGTATAGATTGCATTAGTATTTCAATACTATCCATGTTTCCTTCATCTTGGGTACTGATAATTAGAATTATTGTCGAAATCGCCTGTGAATAGAAAAATGTAAAAGGTGATATCCTTACCTGCCGGTGGCATGAGGCAGTGATTAAACATGATTTGATGTCATTGTGGTGATTGTAGGATATGAGGCAGCAGGCAAATGAAAGTGGAGAGGCAGCTGCTGTACCAATCACTGTCAGACAGTTGGAAGCTATTATAAGGCTAAGCGAGGCGCTTGCGAAAATGAGATTGTAAGTACTGATCAACTTAGGCTCTGTATATTTTGCTGGTGTAACTGATGCTTAAGACATTAAATATAGCTGTAAGAATTCCAAAACTTAACGAGCCATTAAAACACTATTATGAAAATTCTTAGATATTTTCAAGTCTTGAAACTTGTTTGGACAACTTTGAGTTGTGGGGTATATCCTAGGTACCTTTTAATGATTAGATATTCATTTAGGACAAAATGATGTGGAATAACCTTCAGGGAAATTCCTTGTATGATACAAATACAATCAGTGTAGCAGTTAATCCAGGACCATCTAGTATTTTCCATGATCATTCATACTCTGATTATAAATCTTTTGAAGATTGAAGTCTCGACGTATTAATTATTCCTTGAGTCCCTCCATGATAGCATTTGAAGGTACGAATTTGCCACGAAATGATTAACAATGTATGCCATTATAATTATTTAAGGTGCTTACCTAATAGTCTAACATTAGTTCGTGAAAATTAAACATGGATTTTTATATGTTGATGGATGGCATTGTAAATGGTAGTAAAACACCTCCTATATGAGATTCTTCCCTGTAGGATCTATGAAGGTCAACATGTGTGTGCTACGATTTGGAATTTTATTAGATATTGTTTTAAAGAGTACATTCTCTAATATAAATATTTATGAATTTATACTATGTGATTTCAGGTCCCATGTTGCCACTGAGGACCATGTTCTGGAGGCAATAAGGCTCTTCACTGTTTCCACAATGGATGCAGCACGGTCAGGAATAAATCAACAAGTAAATCTTACGGGGGAGATGGCAAATGAGATAAAGGTTTGTAATGGACAATATTGCATGTTACTATTTAATTTTTTTTTTATTATTTACAGCTGATTATTTTCTCTCCCATAACAGCAAGCTGAAACCCAGATAAAGAGAAGGATTGGTATTGGGAACCACATTTCAGAGAGAAGGCTGATTGATGAGCTTTCTAGAATGGGAATGAATGAATCCATTGTAAGTATATTTTTCAAGTATTCGAATGTTCTAAGTTCTTATGTATACACTTCTCGAGTTAAGATGCCAACATGACTGAAGCATAAAAAGAGTGTCAATGTAAAAAAAATGGACCTCTGCATGTCTACAGTACAACAGCCCTCTTTGAGAGGTTTTTTTCCATGAGGTTTTAAGCGAAAATATTAAAAAGTTGATTCCTTTATAAATTAAGACGTCTATGCATAATGTGAATGACAAACTGATCATAAAATGTTGGTGTGAACGTCACAAGCTGTAGTGAAATGTATGCCTCCTTATATTATTTTTATATTTATCATTTTCTATAGATTGTTAATTGGTGTTGTTTACGCTCTAATTGATATGTCATTTGCATTTGGCAGGTAAGAAGAGCCCTCATAATAATGCACCAGAGAGAAGAGGTTGAATACAAACGAGAAAGGCGGATGATTTTGCGCAAAGCATAATCAATTAGTGGTTACTGCTTAACTGTGACCAAATTGGACTGAAGTAAATTTTTTCAACC
Organism: Geranium brycei; assembly: GCA_036897365.1. Classification (NCBI taxonomy): domain Eukaryota; kingdom Viridiplantae; phylum Streptophyta; class Magnoliopsida; order Geraniales; family Geraniaceae; genus Geranium; species Geranium brycei. The sequence continues at coordinate 20,712 of JAYMTP010002003.1, forward strand.
TTGCATTGTAATGTTTTCGTACTGGTCCAAAATGAACATGTCGGTAAACCTAGTAGTATTCATCATACAGCTTAGCTTTCTTTCTATCGACGAGTCTACTATGTATGTTTCACTTGTGAACATACCTGCATTTTGTTAAAATGCTCATGTGTGACAAGGTTGAAAAAATTACTTCAGCAAAAGCAATCCGATGTGCTGAGCTACAAGTTCGGACAATTAAATCCTTAGCGATGATTTCTAGTTTTACCGAGAATCTATAAAGTAATCACATTAAAATCACCCAAGTTCACAGCGATCGAAAGAAAATTACCCAGTTACAAGGAAATCATCCTCACAGCTGCTGATTTTAAGTGAGCAGAAATTACAGTTTCTAATTGCACATCAAAATTAAAAAACAAAGAGAAACCGATGATTTCTCAGTTGCTAAATCTGATTTGCCGCGCAAAAATTTTGGTACTACGGAGATATGTATTATATATGTACAAGCATAGCATAAGTCAACAAGCTGGAATAGCTCAGTCGGTTAGGGCGTGTGGCTGTTAACCACAAGGTCGGAGGTTCAAGCCCCCAGGATTAGTGCAACACTCCTTCTAGCGTCAGCATTTTTCTTTTTTGTTCTCTTGTCATGGGCCTCTCTCCCCCTCTTTTAGCCT
>JAYMTP010002004.1:0-21360 GCA_036897365.1 Geranium brycei
ATTACATATGTATATTAATTTATATTAAAAATACAAAAATGAAAATCCGACATGGCTATGTCATCGCGCCGTTGATGCGCCCAAAACCTGACACACAAAAACGATGTGTATCGAATCTCGGACACAAAAACGATGTTAATTGGTTATCAACATTAAGCACTCGAATTTAGTTTTAAAGTCAATCTTAGTTGGTCGAAAAGTTAGGTTTTAAGTGCGGAAAATTAAAGCATACAATATGCAAGATTATAAAAATAATTAAATTTAAATAATCTAACAACAGGGTGAGGCGACGAACATGCAAATATTAAAGTCGAAAATTAAATTAAAATATATGATTGTCGGTGTTTCTACTTAGGGAGGCAACAAGAATTTCAAATTCACTTAAAATCCTCTTTTATACATATAGAAGGCCTACAACTAATTTACAGTAACCAACCTATCTCTACTGATGATTTAACCGACCAATTGGCATTAAGTTTTTGAATTATTGGGATCTTTCGGTGTGTGTCACCTATGAATGCTACTACTGTGTCAACCAAACTATCTCTAATGATGATTTTAACTTGATTTTCATTACTCGGTTTCATTTACAAACTCTTCTCCCGGTTTCGTAAGTAAACTAGATCATTCAGACGTAATTAAAGGTAAGAAATAGTAAGTGCATATATAAAAAAACTCCCTATTCAACGCAACAAGCATATTAAATTAATTACCTAAATTTCCCTAATTAATATTTATAAGTTCATTGCCTCAAATTCCTAAATAAATTTTAGCCTCACATGTTCAAAATTATTAATTCATGAAAAAGCATACTGACAATGGAATAAATTATACATGAAATTTAAATTCATTTAATAGTTAAATAAATACCCATGCATAGCAAATTTCATAACCAGGTTGTATAAACACAAACAATTATAAACATTAAATTGGATTCAATTCATAAAGAAATTTGGTACAACATAAAAGGATTGAGAAAATAAAACTCAGATAAATTCTCGATTGAGAATTTAATACATAAGTAGGCTGTAAATCCTCTTATCCTTCCTCAACAACTTGATCTCTAGAACTCTGGAATGGCTCTGGAACCTCTATGGGAACTCTCTGACTTGAAAACGTAGACATAAAATGTATTATCTTGATTTAAAATTCGATGATTTCCCCAAATGCGTCGACTCCTTTTATAGTCGCAAAATCTCGGGGTGCCACGAGACCCATGGACAATTGGGCACAGACCGTGGCCCTTTCGTGCCGTGTAAATCTCGCTCACGATTCGTCCATAATGCTCTTTAGTGAACCGATCGGGTGGCCACGGACTGTGGCCCTCGACCACGGTCAGAATCTTCGCTCGCAAGCTTCGGTCACGACTCCGCATGACTCTGCACGTTCTGAAGTGGGTCGTGGCCAATGGCCACGGGGCGTGGCCAATGGCCACGGGACGCTTCTAGCTGAGGGTTACAGAGCTCACCATGGGCATGACCTTCACTTCATCACGAGGCTTCGCCACAGATCGTGGCCCTCGGTCATGTGTTGATCTGATTTTGGGCTGAAATCGTTGGGTTTTGAGGCCCAAGTTGATGGCCCACAGGGTCACTGGCTATTGACCACGGGGCAGTCCTGAATTTGTCCCGAAAAATAGTCCAAAATGAACCAAAATCTGCAATATTCATCAAGAGTACTTGTGAAGTAAAAGAGATTTAAAATGAGGGTAAAGTGTACCCAACTTGGACGAAACAAGGTCAACATATGATAAACTGGTGAAAGAAAAACGGTATAAAAATACCCTTATCAGCCGCCATGGTCTCGAAGTCCCTTGTCCGACATCATAGCATCATGCGACATCTACAACCTTGGCTACGACCAACAAATCACTCTTCAGGGCGGTAAAAATTATAAAGATCCGAACTTGGGCGGCTGGCCAAAATATGCTCAAGGGGCCAATTCAATCAAAATGGCCAAGAAGGAGCAAAATATGTCACAAAGAAATATGGAGGTTGACTTTCCTCAAGAGAGAAACATCGGAGAAGATGAACAAGGGGGGCTATGCAAAGTGCAAGAGTAAGAGGCTAAGGAAGAGGAGGAACACGAGCTCGCAAAAGGTAAGCATGTAAGGGAGCTCGTAGTTGAGGAAAAAACATGGGCTCCACCTCCTCCTTATCCTTATGCATTAAAAAAGCATATTGATACTCATTGTTAAAAATTCTTAAAGGTTTTCAAGAAAGTGGAAATTAACATTTTCTTGATGCTATTTAGGAGATATCCGTGTATGTTAAGTGTTTAATAAATTTGCTTTCTAAGAAGAGGAAACTATGTGAGTTCAAGACCATTTAATTGAATGAGTAGTGCTAGGTGGTGCTCCTCAATAAATTCCCCCCTAAGCTTAGTGATTACGAGAGCTTTAGCATCCATTCCAGATAAGCTAGCTACCCATTCCCAAGGCCTTCATGTGATCTCGATGCGAGTATCAACCTAACATCTCCTGACACCTCTTATGGTATTTAGGAAACTAGACCTTAGGGATGAGCCTTCTCCTACCAATGTGTCCTTCACCTTCACTAATAGGTCCATTACTTACCCGATGAAGGTCATTGGGGACTTGTTGGTGAAAGTCGGGAGTTTTGTGTTTCTCGTCGATTTCATCGTTCTTCATATGTAGGAGGACCGTAGGATACCGATTAATTTGGGCAGACATTTCTTGAGAATGACAAGGACCTAGATCGATGTTGAGAAAAGTCACATTGACCGTTAGGTGTGGGGATACGAGCTTTATTTTTGATGTTTACAATTCTAATGATGTGTTTAATGTTGGTAATTTGTGCCCTATGATTGAACAATGTGTTAAATATGCTATTGAGAGCATGCTCCTATTACATTTAATAAACTCCATAAAGAATTATGAGGTGTATATTTTTGAAACAAGACTATCTGTTGTCTCTGTTCCAGTGGAAAGGTGGCATTTTAGCAAGCCCCAAAGTTTGAGCTCAAAACCCTCACAGACAAGGAGAACGACAATGTTTTAAATTGGGATGAATCTTTACTAATTCTAATATATTCTCACTTGCCCCTTTTGCAGAAGGAGGTAACATCGAGGTACATGAGTGGTTTAGAGGCTTTAATGTGTTTAAGATATAAACATTCGATCAAATCCAAAAAACTTAATCAACTATCAATGTTGAGGAGTGAAATGCCAAGGTTGGTTCAATTGTTTTGGGCATGTAAATCCAACTATGGCTGGGTCGAGTCCTATCGATTCTTTGGTCTTCAACCAGTCACCCATCCACCAGCTGAACATGCTTAAGAGAGAAAACCCGTATTCAACCCATAACCCGACATGTGAGGCAATCATGGGCTTCGAGTCAGTTGGTTTTGCAGGTGGGTCGGGTCCCGGTCCAATCTGCACACCCCCACAAACAAACGGGTCTTTAAGAGTTTAAAGTTCTCCATCTTGCACACACGGGAAAAGCGCAACCTCCTGCGTGTACGTATACGTGGTGGCAGAATATTTCCAGCCGTAGGATCAAAGGTGATCAATCAACACAGCCCGCTGATTCAAGATCATCCGGACCCACAGAGAGAAAAATACTGGTATATGTATATCTCATTCGCTGCGGACGAGATTGAGTCACAAAAATACAAAACAACCGAAGGGTCGCGCAAAGGGCTTTACTCATTTTATTGGTTAATTTCGGATCTGGAACGTAGTCGTCGGACCTCTCTTTACTGCTACCTAAAACCCGTCTGAAAACCCTAACTCGGCCGTCGGCGAACACCACCGGCTGAGGTCTTCTATGCGTTCTCGGACTCCGGCAGCTCTATCTGTTTACGAATATAGGCTAAAAGTTCGATCTCCTTCACCTTTTCTCTATCTCTCCCTTGATTTTCTCCACAGAATTTTGGCAGCTGACGCTCTAAGGTTGTTTCCTGGAAAGATCGACGGAGGAGTGTGAGAGTGAGAGTCGCCGCTGCATTGATAGGTCAGCTTTCCATTTTTTTGTTTTATTTGGAAATTTATTTCTCCGTTTGGTTGCTGAGTAAACGCGGGAAAATCGGGGAAAATCGACAGCTATGGAGTGTATGTGTGCAAGCGTTTGTGTGTGAAAAAACAATGATCTTCAGTCAGCTAGGTTTATTTCAGGGGATGCTTGTTTGGTTGTTTAGTGGGGGAAACAAATTAACCTGAAATTCAAGTAAAAAAAATGTAACCTGATATTTGACAACTAGGACCCTGGTTTTCCTCCAATCCAAGCTCATGCTTTAGATAGCAACTTCTTACTTCAACTATTGATTCACATGCAGTTTGTATGAAATTTTACCACTAGATGGTTCTCTTAGGTTCTGTCTTTAGGTGCCGGCTGCACATGTTTGTGCAACTGGCATAATGATTTTGTATATTGGAATGCATGTCAGTGTTTTGGTTGAAGAGAGTCAGATGGTGTCTCAGTCAAGTGTGGTGTGGCTTAGAACATGCAAGTAATGTATGGTTTATAGCATGAAAGTAACATCTATGTAATTTTCCAAGGTGTGATGCATTGGATTTTGATGGCATTGTGTGGTTGACCACATAAATGGTCATTATGATGGGCTTACTATGTGTTATGTGAAACTCGGGCTAGTTGTGTAGGATGCAATTTTATTTGACATAGAGTGACGTCTGTCATGGTTTGATAATTGTTGTGATACACTACTGATTAAAGGATAACAAATCAAAATATTCTGAATATATGTATGGTAAAAGATATTTCTTATTTGGAACAAATAGTTTAGAATCCGTAATGAAATGGACCTTTGAAATAACCATAATATGTGACTGAAAGTTGGTGTGGTCAACTCAGCAATCTCCTAGTTTTAATTTCAACTGGAGATTGATACCAGGGAAATGAATGTGCTCTTTGTCAAGTCTTGAAAACCGGGTTATATGGAGTGCCAAATTCAGTGATGCTTTTAAACCACTGTTTGCAGAAAATACTCTTCCAAGGCCCTATTTATTTATTTATGCTGTTTTTCTGTCTCACTCTCAGCTAATGAACTCACAATACCCATCCTTTATGTAAGCCCATCTATTATTTGCAGATCCGTCCCCTCTCTCCTGCTTAATTTTTACTTTCCCGGCAATCTATAAGCCAACGTTTTTCATTTATAATCCATGTTAGTCTACTTGAACCCTTCACCAGAATAAATTTAGGAAACATGTAGGACTTCACCCAGCCAGATTTCTATCATAAACTTATTTTTAGTTCATATTTTTTTTAGGGAAACCAGATTGAACGATGATGTGGCTACTCGATCTTAAAGGCACATCTTTGTTTATTATAACTAAAACACGATCTATTAAGACATATGTTTTCAATTTATGGTACTTTGCTTTTGATACCTACTATACCGTTCAAATACATGGTGGTGTCCAGAGTCCCTGTTCTCTATGTCCTACATTTAGTTGATTTTAATTTTTTCGCAGGTTGTGTTTTTCTTGTGACTATCGTTTTCATAATTTTATTCATCCATATAATTAATGACCAGTTGTTTTTATGTTCTAGATATCCCACAACTTCACTATGACATAAATATTTCAGAATCATGGCATCCAAAGGTCCAAGGTCTAAGCTTGACCATGACACGAGAGCTAGACGCCAAAAGGTTGGAAAATTGTATTGTTTGTTTGCTTATTTCCATAATTTTTTCACTAAACATCATATTGATCACTGCCTTCATGAAACTCTAGATTTGTATTTCTTAAGTGCATTATATCGTGTAGGTAATGTTTCAAAGTGATTTGTGTAATTACATAATGCTCCTTCTGCATATACATGAATACCTTGGTTTACATGATGGTTTGAATTTATGATAAGACAGAACTTCAGTTTTTCATGGAGGTATAAGAGTGAATTAGTATATTGGAGAGAAAAAATGCAGTGGCTCCGGGTTGCATGTTTGTAAAAGTATACAAAGTAAAAGACAAAATTTTCTTCTCCAAAATCATCAATTTGATTTTGTCTAAAATCCAAGACATTTTTCTTGTCAGTTGAGTTAATCCAAGATATAAATGTAATGGATGGGTTTTTATGAGGCACTGTTTGATGGGTGGATTGAGGGTATTAAGGGGTGTTTGGCAATGGATAACCATCATGCTTATTGCCATTCTTTAGTTTGGTATTGTAATCCAATTTCTTATTACTTGGACAAGGAAGATAATGGAAGGAGGATATTTATGTGCCATTTTACCAGTATAGAATACCCCTTCTGAATCAATTCAATGGGTAGGCGGTACAAATTTGTTGCCCAGAATGGTTGGGTTAGGGGAGGGTTCTGTTAATCCTTTTTGTGATTACTCTTAGCAACTGAAGAAACAACTCCTTTTATAGTCTGAGACTTATCAGCTCTCTCTCTTAATCATTCACGAGTCCATCAAATGTTATCTGCAAGCCTTCTCTTCCCATTTGAGTGTGAACAGTATGGACATCCTTATTTAAAGGATTCTGGTTCCATTGCACATATTTGTTGTATATTAATGCTTTAGCGGTATGCGTTTGCTGTAGGCTCTTGAAGCACCCAGAGAACCACCACGTCCTAAAACTCACTGGGACCATGTTTTAGAAGAAATGGTTTGGTTGTCAAAGGTAATTAAATAGTTTATTTTCTAAAAGTTGGATGCTGTACTCTGCAAGTTTTTTTTACTTCATTGCACATGTCAAACTATATTTTATAGGTAGCAATGTATTATACAGTATTTTGGAAGTGAATAATGAGAATGAAATATGCGCCTGTTATGTTCACTTGATTTGCTAAACAATCTATTTGTCAGCAGGATTTTGAGGCTGAAAGGAAATGGAAATTAGCTCAGGCAAAAAAAGTGGCTATAAGAGCAAGCAAGGGCATGCTGGATCAGGCTACACGAGGAGAAAAGAAATTAAAGGTTCAGACATCTACTTTTTTAAAGCAAAAAGTATTTTAAAATTGTATGGTTAGCTTCATTTATTTGAGGTGGGGATGGCAATGCTGTGCAGGAAGAAGAGCAAAAGTTGAGAAAAATTGCACTTGGCATCTCGAAGGATGTGAAGAAATTCTGGACAAAGATAGAAAAGCTGGCAAGTCAATTTAAAACAATATGTTTTTCCCTTCAGTTTGCGTACTCTGTTAAAAAAATTAAACCTAACCATTTTATCCACATTGGCAATCAGGTGCTCTACAAGCATCAAGTGGAGCTTGATGAGAAAAAGAAAAAGGCACTTGATAAACAGCTGGAGTTTCTTTTAGGGCAAACAGAGAGGTAAAACTTTCTATTTGCTCAAGTCTTTTTCTAAGAATTTAGAAACTAATATATCAGAACTACTTTAGTATTTCTAGCCAGACTAGACTCATATTTCATTGTTTCCCATAAATTTAGGTACTCAACAATGTTAGCAGAAAATCTTGTCGACACAAGTAGACCTGTGGACCAACATCCCGCTCATGATCAGTTGGGTATCCCAAATGAAGAAGCAGATGATATCAGCGAACCAACACAACTAAATGCTGGTAAGCAAAATGTTAATGTTTCCATCATTATATTGATACCTTCAAGATAGAATATCTTCTCATTGAATTGTATAACACATCTACAACAGAACTTCAATCAAATGTTGCTGAAAACGATGAAGATTATGATATACAATCTGTAGACGAAGTGGTGAGGCTTTTCTTTTGATTACTCGTCAATTTTTATGTACTTTATTTCCATTTGATGGTAATATTATGTGAGGCGAAAACAATTTGCCTTGAATTTCATTGTTTGCATCCACAGAACTGGTACATGACTTGTTTTTTTTGGTATGTTATATGGCATGCCAGTGGGGTATAAAGTTCTGGGCTTTCCTAGGTAGCATATGCGTAGCACAATTCCGGAAGCACATGGTGACATTCATAACTTATTTTTCTTCTTCTCGCGCCACAATATTGCTGAAAAGCTTTATCTCATTTGGCCATCTATTTACCATTACTTGACTACTATTCTTGGTTAATTTGTGATTCATTTGGAAAAATTAACACTTGTGAGCTATTGAAAGGGGCCCTTGAGGAACTTGTAGGCTATTAAGTTTGTAATGCTATTACAGCGGAATAAGTTATAGGAGTTCTTGATTATTCAATGAACTCGTCCAACTAAACAATAGTTGATGACACTGACAGGCTGACACTGATAACATTTCTGCCAAACTAATGCCTCCCTTCATATTTTATTATTTCTCTAAAGAGTTGCAAGTTTGAATCTCTTCCATTGAACACAGCTTTAGGATGCAGCGTTTTTGTTTGCTTTAGAAAAATATGCACAGATGATCTAATGCTCAACAAGAAGCATTAAAACAGGGGAATATATGGTAGATTGGAGAGAGCTGTAGGTGAAGAAAGTCTGGTTGTCACGTGAAGGATTGATGTTTATGTGCCTTTTTCTTCCTACATTTTTCATTGGCCTTCACTTAGAATTATTTGTTTATTTGTTAATTCTATTTTGATGTTGTGGTTCTAGGAAGACGATGAACATACTTTAGAGGAAGATGAGGCTCTTATAACTGAAGAAGAAAGACAAGAGGAATTGGCTGCGTTGCATGACGAAATAGATGTTCCCCTTGAGGAGATACTCAAACGTTATGCTTTGGAAAGAGGTTTGTTCTTGTGCTCAACATCTCTTAATTTGATGCATATGTTATATATTAGTTGATGCATATGTTAGTTGATGCTCAACTTCAATAGCAGAAATAGGATGTGTATTTGGTTTTACATCTTTTCCTGTATTCTTCCACTAATTTTTATCAGCATGAGTTTTTCTCAGTCAGCAGAGAAAGTAGTCCAGTAGAAGTTGATGTTGAAACTGGACCATTTTGTGGAGAAGGTAATGATAATGGTGAGAACTGATCATTCATCTTGAGTGTGAAACATGTATTTGCCCCTTATTTTGTAAAATAAGTTCAAATTAATAGTGAAAAATAGAGATTAAACATCCGCAACATGATATTTTTTCCACTTTGTTTTTTGTTAGTTTTGATCAATATTTTTTTACTCAGTTACTGGAGAATGTAGTCCAGAGAAGGGTGAAGACGGTGCTAAACTAATCCATGGAGGGGAAGAAGACAATGAAAAAGGTAGAGAGTTTGATGATGATGCTTTATTTCATCCCTATCTGTTCTTTTGATAATTATGATCAACAAATATTTTCTCAGTGAGCAGAGGAAGTAGTCCAATAAAGGTTGAAGATGGTGGTGAACCTAACCATGGAGAGAGACATGATGATACTGGTAAGAGATTGATGATTGAACTTCTTATTGGATTATGTAAAGTGCCTCATATGGGGGGTGGTAAAATATTTTGTAGAGGATGGGAAGGATCTTTCTACTGTCAGTAACATTGACAAAGGCGGCTCACCTCTTGTCAGCGGTCGACGTTGTGTAAGTTGTATGTGTTTATTGTTCTAGGTATTGAATTGAAGAGCAAGTGTATGGCTCAACATAATATTATTGGTCCAACTACAGGATAAAAGCAATGGTGATCTTTTAAAATTCGGAAGTTCTCTCCCAGAAATCAAGTCATGTGAAACTAAAGATTTGTCAAAGACGCGTAAAAAATTATCTGACGAGCATTTGCAGTATGACTTCAGTGATGAAAAGGTGTGGCTTAATTCTTTCACCTTTAATATTCCGATGTGCACATTTGAGATATTTTGAGTTCGTGACAAGAAATTGTGCTTAATTCTAAATCCACTCTAGACATTGACATTAAAACACATTCTTATGTTCGTTTGTTCACTCACATAGGTATGCACAAAATTATGTTCTTAAAAGTACTCGCGAATAATACAGACCCCCACTATTTAAGGTTTACAGTTTAGGAATAGTGGTATTAAATACAAATGGTCAAAGATACATATGAGTGTATTTAAACTAGTTTTTTTAGTAATATAGACATGGTGATAGTGAATGGACAGGAACCAGATATGGACACCAAAGATATAAATGTTAGTCGATTTCTCTAAATACAACTATCAATATTTACTTAGAAAATTTGCATGTGCAAATCCAAACTTTTTTGTGAAAGTTCTTTTAGATATTTGTCATAATTTGCTTTGGTAGTCAAGCAAAAATGTACTTTTTTCCAATCTATAATATGTTTATATCACTATCCATATTCTATTCATATTGACTTTACTGAAATTACACCTCAAATCATGTAGGAAGATGGTGATTTTGTTGTTGCTACTGCAGACGAGAAGGTATGCAATGTGGAAGCACTATTCCCGTCTCTTACTCATTATGGGATTGTTTGAACATCTAATATTGTGAAGCTGGTAGCTCTTTAGACATCTTTGATATTTGGGAATGCTTGTATCTGATTAAAGTGCCAGCGTCTTTGTTAAGTAGTAACCATGTTGTACAAGCATGTAATATGAAAGTCTGTGCTGGCAGTTTTATGCAGTTTAGTAGTAGTTCCTTCTTATTTATATGTTTTATTTTGCTAGAATTTATTGTTTCTGTTTCACCTGTAGGACCTGACAACATTTTCATGGTGCTAGTGTACTATTTTTAGTATTAAATGTATGAAAATAGTTTGTTTGAGAATTTTTGATGATGTTGAGAAGTGAGACCTCAGAAAAATAGTAATCTATCATAGGTTTACTTTCTCAGTATAATTTAGCATTTCAACATATAAAGTATTTTGTCATGTGTGTTGAATGTTTATTTAGCAAATGGATTGTACTATTCAGAAGTATTTTTTCATCTGTGCATAAGCAATTTATCTTCTATCCGTGCGTACAAATTTGCAATAATATTTTTATCAATGCTTAGGTGAGGTCTGCATATCCGCTTTCTTAGTTTGTAATAGGTTGCATAATTACTGGTGGCTAATGATTGAGTTATATCCTTATGATCTTATGTTGTCTTAATTAACTCACATGCACAGGATGATGAAGCTACACTGTCGGAAGAGGAGGAACTGGCAAAAGCTGATTCAAAAGATCCTGTGAATGAGGTGAAGAAATAGCTAGTTTGGCCTTAGCATTCTATTGACAACTAATATTCTATTATTGTTAAAATGATTTAAGGTTCTCTTGCTGCAATGCTTTAACTGACATGATAAGTCAGTTCCCTGCTTGAATTTTATCTTGGGTTCCACTAAATCAAGCTGCGAATTTTCAGATTGCATTACTGCAGAAAGAGAGTGAAATTCCTGTGGAGGAGTTGCTTGCAAGGTACAGAAAGGTAGGTTGAAGCATTGCGTTTCCTTATTAACTGAGGTATTTAAATCAAATATTGATATTTTTGTATTATTTTCCTCCATTTATTAGGATTTCAGCAACGGAATCTCAGACGATGAGTCTGAATATGGATCCATTGTATCAGAGGACCCTGAGGGCTCTCCAGAAAATGAAGATATTGTTATGAAGAATCAGGCTGTCTCCATGGATGAGAATGCTCAACATCAGACAGGAATGGATATTATTATAGGAGACCAGGAAATAGGAACTGAAGATCAGTCGGTGGAAGATAGTGACAGTGAGAATAGAATTGCTGATGCAGCAGCTGCTGCAAGATCAGCACAACCAACAGGCAACACCTTCTCAACAACTAAAGTTCGAACAAAGTTCCCTTTTCTTATCAAGTTCCCGCTTCGTGAATATCAACACATTGGGTTGGATTGGCTTGTTACGATGTATGAGAAAAGATTGAATGGGATTCTTGCGGATGAAATGGGGCTTGGGAAGACAATTATGACAATTGCTCTGCTTGCACATCTGGCGTGTGAAAAGGGGATATGGGGTCCTCATCTTATAGTGGTCCCAACAAGTGTTATGCTTAACTGGGAAACTGAGTTTCTTAAATGGTGTCCTGCTTTTAAAATACTAACCTATTTTGGGAGTGCAAGGGAGCGCAAATTTAAGAGACAGGGTTGGTTGAAGCCAAACTCTTTTCATGTATGTATAACGACTTACAGGCTTGTTATACAAGATTCTAAGGTTTTCAAACGGAAAAAGTGGAAATACTTGATTTTGGATGAAGCTCATCTGATTAAAAACTGGAAATCCCAAAGATGGCAGACACTTTTGAACTTCAATTCAAAACGGCGCATTTTGTTGACTGGTACACCATTGCAGAATGACCTCATGGAACTCTGGTCTCTAATGCATTTCTTGATGCCCCACGTTTTTCAGTCTCATCAGGAATTCAAAGACTGGTTCTGTAACCCAATATCAGGAATGGTAGAGGGACAAGAGAAAGTAAACAAAGAAGTTGTTGATCGCCTCCACAATGTCCTTCGTCCTTTTATTCTACGCCGATTGAAAAGGGATGTGGAGAAGCAGCTTCCTTCGAAACATGAACATGTAATATACTGCAGACTTTCCAAGAGGCAGAGAAACTTGTATGAAGACTTCATTGCTAGCTCTGAAACTCAAGCTACTCTAGCAAGTACCAACTTTTTTGGAATGATTAGTGTTATAATGCAACTTCGTAAAGTCTGCAACCATCCTGACTTATTTGAAGGTCGGCCAATTGTTAGCTCTTATGACATGCGAGGTATTGAGATCCAACTGAGTTCTAATGTTTGTTCGATGCTTTTGCCCGGTCCATTTTCTACCATAGACTTAAGGGGTCTTGGCCTTGTATTTACTCATGATTTTGACATGACTTCTTGGGAGAGTGCTGAAGTACAGTCTATTGCTACACCTTCTAATTTAATCATAGAGCGCACTGACCTTAGCTATATAGAAGAAATTGGGTATGGGTTCAAACATTGTAACCATAAGGTGCAAGGGAGCAGTATTTTTTATGAAATTCGAAAGGGAATTATGGAGGAGAGATTTAGGGAAGCTAAGGAAAGGGCAGCATCCATTGCTTGGTGGAATTCATTGAGGTGCCAGAAGAAACCTATATATTCATCAACTTTGAAGGACCTTGTCACAGTGAAGCATCCTGTTTATGATATTCATCGTCAAAAGGCTAAATCTCTGTCCTTGTGTTCATCTAAACTTGCTGATATAGTTCTTTCACCAGTGGAACGCTTTCAGAGGATGATTGACTTGGTTGAAAGTTTCATGTTTGTGATACCAGCTGCACGTGCCCCAACTCCTGTGTGCTGGTGTTGTAAAACTGAGACATCTGTCTTTCTGCACCCAACATACACAGAAAGATGCTCTGAAAATTTGTTACCTCTTCTGTCACCTATTAGACCTGCAATTGTCCGGAGGCAAGTGTACTTCCCCGACAGGCGACTAATACAGTTTGATTGTGGCAAGTTGCAGGAGCTTGCAGTTCTTCTCAGAAAGTTGAAATCAGAGGGTCATCGGGCACTAATATTCACCCAGATGACTAAGATGCTGGATGTCTTGGAGGCGTTCATTAATTTGTATGGTTATACGTATATGCGATTGGATGGATCTACTCCACCTGAGGAGAGGCAGACACTAATGCAGCGATTCAATTCAAACCCCAAATATTTTCTCTTTATCTTGTCAACTCGAAGTGGGGGAGTTGGTATCAATCTAGTGGGGGCAGATACAGTTATATTTTATGATAGTGATTGGAACCCTGCTATGGATCAACAAGCTCAAGATCGATGCCATCGTATAGGACAAACACGTGAAGTGCACATATACAGGTTAATCAGTGAGTGCACTATTGAAGAGAACATCTTAAAAAAAGCAAATCAGAAGCGAGCCCTCGATGATCTAGTTATCCAGAGTGGAGGATATAACACTGAATTTTTCAAGAAGCTTGATCCCATCGAATTGTTCTCTGGACATACTGTTCTTCCCAGCAAGAATATGCCAAAGGACAAAAGTTCAACTCATGGAGTTGATATTTCTTTGTCTACCGCAGATGTGGAGGCTGCTCTGAAATCTGCAGAAGATGAGGCTGATTACATGGCTTTAAAAAAAGTTGAAGAAGAAGAGGCTGTAGACAACCAGGAGTTCACAGAGGAAGCCACGGGGAGACTGGAAGATGAGGAGCTTGTAAATGAAGATGAAATGAAACCTGATGAACCAGCAGATCTGCTTGATGCAATCACAACCTCAAATAAAGATAATATGATGAAGTTAAATGAGAGTGAGCTTAATGACGAGAGAGCGCTTATTTTTGCTGGAAAAGAAGATGACGCTGACATGTTAGATGATGTCAAACAGATGGCCGCTGCAGCAGCTGCAGCGGGGCAGGAGATATTGTCATTTGAGGATCAACTGCGTCCAATTGAACGCTATGCAATACGTTTTCTGGAATTATGGGATCCAATTATAGACAAGGCAGCAGTAGAATCTCAAGTAAGATTTGAAGAGACAGAGTGGGAGCTTGACCGTATTGAGAAGTATAAGGAAGAGATGGAAGCTGAGATTGACGATGATGAAGAACCTCTTGTATATGAAAGTAAGTACACCATGTTCTGGATGCCATCTTATTATTGTAGGTTAGTAGCCACAAGTGTGATTTGAGGAATTAAGTTCTCACATGAGCCCGCTAAAATTTGTGTCTCCAATGTTGGCTACGGTGGTTTTAAACCTTCCAATTTACAGTGAAGTTCTCTCTATATGTTGCATGGTTGTCTTTTTATGGATTGGTTTTAAAAGTTTGTAGATTACACATGTAAATACTATCTTTTTTACATGTCCTAGCCACTATGCATTTAGATAAATGGTATGTCAGATACCGTGGTGTCAATTGGGCAGGAAGACAATTGATTGCAGACGCATGTTTTTTTTAAAAGCTTTGCTGAAGCATGTCTTTGTACAGTGCCTGTCTTGAGCATATCTGATGATTGTTAATTTCAGGTTGGGATGCCGATTTTGCAACTGAGGCATATCGACAGCAAGTTGAGGCCTTGGCTCAACATCAGGTTGGTAATAATATCATAACATGGGGGAATATACTCTTCTTTGATCGTGTTTGTATTTCTCGTTCAGTGATAACTAAATGAGTAACTCTGTTCTTGTATGTTATGCAGTTAATGGAAGAGCAGGAAAATGAAGCCAAGGAGAAGGAAGATGCGGCTAACGAAAACTTTGACCACACAAAGTAAGATGAAACTATTTCCCATCAATCTGTTTTTTTCTAGGACATTTATTTTCTCAGAAAATATATGTTTTTTAATATCTCGTTATGCTTGTCTAAGGGACGTGTTTTAAAAAATCTTGAGTTTGACTCTTCTTAGGGGTTGAAGGTTTATTTTGTGTTGCTTTTCAAATACTGTGATTTGATTTTTTTCCTTCTATACACTGAGTTCTGCTGGCTGCTAAATGCATCCAGAGTGTTCAATATAATATGGTATATAGATAATTTTAAAAACACCAAAACCAAGCCCATTCCCAAATATTGTGGGGGTTGATCATGCCTGTCCTTTAGAAAAAATCCTTGGAATCTTCTGTTCACGTTTTTTCAAAAACGAAAAGAAAATGATGGTCCATAGGTGTATCGACATTGGTTTCAGTCCCTATGAGGTATTGCTGATAGAAAACATGATGTGTTGACAGTTGTTAGCCCTCATTTTTCGGTTTCATATCAGAAGGGTCAATTGAATTGTTTTAGTTATGTACAATTGAGAATAAACTAATAGACTTCATGAACTGGTTCTAAACAATTGTTCTATTATTGGACTACAATTTTAGCCATCTGTTGTTGATCGTCAGATGTGATGTGTGCTATCTTATTGTGAGGCCTGGAATTATGACATGTTTGATTGGATGGAAGTGTCATGGGATCAATGAGTATTATAGTTTGGCAGATATATTTACCTATACTTTTTTTTTCTGGCCATGTAGCAAGTGATGCATGTGTGAGGTAACAAACACAGAATGGTCATGGGTTTTACTCATTTATTTTGATCATATTGAGCATGATATTGTCTTGCTACATAGAAATGCTAGGTTTTGGAGTTACTGTTGTATTCTATGCTTCTTATCTAGAGCCAGTCATTGTATTTTAGAATTGGTTAGTTAACCTATTTTATCTGGTCAGGTATGAAACTCCAGGTGATTCTAAACCCAAGTCGAAGAAGAAAGCCAAGAAAACCAAGTTTAAATCTCTGAAGAAAAGATCTATGGCTTCTGAATTAAAATCTATTAAAGAAGAGCTGGCAATAGACCCCATGTCACTAGAGGATGATGAAGCTTTCTCTAATGACGGACTCTCTGGTTCCGATATAGTATCACCACGGTCAAGTGTGCAGAAAAAACGCAAGAAGGTTGATTTCACAGTGGACGCTGACGAAGGTAAGACCCTGAAGAAGTCTAAGAAATTCAAGAAGCGTCCTCTGGAAATATTTCCCTATGATTTGGATCCCAGACAGCCAGATGAATCGTCAGAACCAAAAACAGGTGACAGCATGGTTGTTGATCTTGAGCAGAAACCATCTAGCAGAAGTAGGATGGGTGGAAAAATTTCTATCACTGCGATGACAGTAAAACGAGTTCTGATGATAAAACCAGAAAAGTTAAAGAAGGGAAACATCTGGTCGAGAGATTGTGTTCCATTTCCTGATTCTTGGTTGCCTCAAGAGGATGCAATATTATGTGCAGTCGTGCATGAATATGGATCACAATGGAACTTGGCTAGTGATGCACTCTATGGGATGACTGCTGGGGGTTTTTACAGGGGAAGATATCGACATCCTGTTCATTGTTGTGAAAGGTTTAGGGAACTTGTCCAAAAATATGTTTTATCTGCACCAGATATTCCTAACAACGAAAAGGTTGGCAACATGGGCTCTGGAAAGGCTCTCCTGAAGGTGACTGAGGTAAGAAATAAATGGTTGAATGATGTGAACTGCAACTGTCATTTATTTTATAGTCGCCTATACATAGTTTTTTACTTTCCCTTCATCTTTTGGCTTCCTTAAGTGGCAGGCAGCCTTTGGTTTTTCTCATTCTCTGATTTTTACTAGTTTTGTTTCAAGATCCCTAGTAAAAGTCTAATGAGCTTTGGCCAAATAATGCAAAAAGCAAGTTAAACTGATCCAGAAGTTCATATAATGAAAGATAACATAATGTTAGAGATATAGATAAAGTTTTGATAATATATGCTAGGATTAATATATATATCTGCAGAGTTTATATTCTATCAGAAGTGATTTAATGTTCCTGTAAATGTAGCCAATCTACAACATTAATAGTATCAGAAAGTTTCCATTTGACACATAAGATGCATTTTTTCCATCTCCATGGTTCTAGTGTTACCATATTAAGATGACGAGTGTCAACCAGGATTCAAATTAAAAATGAGCAAATCAAGATTAAACAAGGATTCTTTTCCAATTTGAAATGTTTTCTTGTACATGTGAGCAAAGTGTCAACCAGGATTCAATTTAAAGTCAAGATACTTCAGCCATTTTCATATAGATTGTCAGCAAGTACCGTTAGGTGTTGCATTTACTTTCTTACTTCAACCAATATATTATATCGATTTATTTAATATAGTGAAGATCTCAATGCTAGAGATGGGTGATTTAATTGTTGTAAATAACAAAAACTGTCATTGCTTTCTTTTTGTGGCAGGATAACATCCGAGTGCTGTTAGATGTTACTACCGAGTTGACTGATAGTGAATATCTCCTTCAACGGCACTTCCACGCAGTTCTTTCGTCAGTCTGGAAAGTGACATCTGGTATTGCCTACCGGCAGAATCTCTCATCATCTTTGAATGGACTTTCTTCTGTCAGTAGGCCTGGCAGTTCTTCCATCAACAGGTTTTCAATGAATTCCACAAAGGAACATACACGAACAATGAAATGGACAAACATGGGTCCGATGAGTAAGTTGGTTGCAGCAGCACTCCATGACACCAGCAGCAAACGGCATGATGACAGAGTCTCCCTTACTGACCACAGAGAAGAAGTTTCTGCTATCGCTGAAAAGCTAGAGATAACGCTGGAATTCCAGAAAGAGAGAGAAGATCCCACAGATCCTTTGCCAGCAGTCCTAAATCTATCAATACTCGGCTCTGATCCATTACCACTTTTAAAAAGCTATGCAGGAGGTCATCATCTGAAGTCGTCGAGAGAATTAGCTGAGGATCGTTTCAGGTATGGTGCCTTCATAATGACCATGTGATTGCAGCAGAAGTGTGCATTAACAGTTTGCCTATCTTTTTTGTCACAGGGCTGCAGCAGATGTTTGTGTTGGGGATACCCTGGGTTGGGCTTCATCAACTTTCCCTACAAATGAGGTTAGATCTCGATCAGCATCGAAGTCACAGTCCTTGGGAAAGCACAAGCTTTCCATCTCTGATTCTGTCCGGCCTTCTAAATCAAAATCCAGAAAAACCTTACTGGAGCACAATGATATGTGCAATCTAACCTCAGAGTCAATATTCCAACCAGCACAACACATGGCATCAACCAAAGATCACAATTTACAGTTTGACCTAACACCATGGATGATGTCTGATGTTGGAATAGATGATACATTCAGTAACTACCCTTCCGTCATGGATCGTTTTGAAACAACAGAAAGTTGGGAACTAACCCCACATCAGTACGTTGATGGGTCAATCACAGGGCTGGATGATTGTTCAATGCTATCAGATTTTACAGACTTCGGGTAGGATTGAACGGGTGACGACCACAAATTCAAGCATGATTTAGAACCAAGGGTGACTCATCAACTGGATAAATGTATTTATGTGTGGCGGGGTTCAATGTTCTCGGATTCCAAATGACTGCGTATCTTAGAAGGTAACTTGCATTCTTTGCTAGAAGTGTCTGAGGGAGGAAGATCTAAGGGGAAGAAAATGGTATTGTACAAAAAGTAACAAAATTTTGTAAGTAAATTCCTTGTTGGGTATCTGTGCTCTAGTTGGTTGGTTTTCACCTCAAGTATTAATGGTAGGGCACATTCCCTTTGGAGAAAAGTAGAAAAATGGAATATTGATCAAATGAAAAAGAAAGAAAGTGTTATTTACTTGCTGTGGCCAGTCAGTCTCTTAACTTTTGCTATAAATGTTCAATGATCTCATAGAAACCCTTATTTGAAAAAGAAAACTGCCGATTAAAATCTACTGATTCATTTTACGTTAGTAGATACTACAATGGAGGCCGCATTGGATATAGCAAGTTTTTTTTTTGTATAAGCAGTGGATATATAACAGGTTGATCACAATGTTTTATACAGGTTTTCTGTCAAATTTGTTTCCAAGATTAGCCAGTCTGGTTTATATAAGAACTCATAATGTTGTAATTACGTAGGTACAAATGTTAGATAAGATTTGTTTTATTGATGTGAGAGATGTTCTTGTTCAGACCTAACTTGTACTAGTTACACTTACAGGTAACCACCCATACTGTGGAAGCTGATATTATTGTGTAACGAAAGTATGAAATTATGAAGTTGATAGAGTTAGGAGGGTCTCATTATCAATTTATTTGAAACAACTGTTTCTTTATGTTTTTTGATTAAGAAATTAACAATCTGGATAAGCATACTGACAATCTTATTTCACCAAAAATTGTTAAGTTAGTTCTACATTATTGTCATGATTGGACCAAAGATCAATTTTATTACTATGGCTAGAAGAGGGTATATAAGGCAGAATAGATGTACTTTCCATAGTTGTAAATTAGACTAGCGACCAACAACTCTTATTCAACCTTCAAAGTATCACAGTAACATATTTCTCCTTAAAATCACCAAGATCATATTTCACATGAGACACAAGATATACTTCAAATCGTCCAAGGTGTTTTGAGGTCCTTGAACCGAAGAAACATTGGGCACACTATGGCCATTAACACCTCAAGGTAGGGGAGTACACGGTTTCATAACCGAACTGAACCAGGATTAATCGAACCGAACCGACCAATTAAGTTATTGAAACTTCAGAATCGATAGCCGAACCGATGGGTGGTTGGTCAGTTCGGTTATAACCGATGATCGACTGGTTCGGTATAGTCGGTTTCGTTGGGTGGACTGAATTTTAAATGGGCCAATTATTTGGGCCTTTTTTCGGCCCAATGCAGACAACCCAATTGGGATTCATATAAATTGGCAAATTTTGGATTGCCAATGATGAAAAATACCCCTTCTAATCTAAACCAAGCAAGTTTTTAGGTATTAAATCGCACCGTTAGTCTGATAGTCCAACACAGTGACAAACATTAAGTTTACAAATTCAATTTACAAAAACAGTGACCAATCAAAACAGAAGTCTTCAAAAAATAGCAGCAGGCAGCAAGCAACACACATTCCATTTCCAGCCATCAATTGTTCACAAAAACAGCAGCATCATCAGTTACATTTCCTGAAATTCAAAAACAATATTGAATAAGTATAAAAATTCAGACACAATCAAAACAATTTGGCATGACAGTTCAAAAAAATCAATACTTACTTATCAACAAGACACTTGATCAAAACAGTAAGATTATAGCGAAAATTACACGTCAAAACAATAACTATTACTCTACTAAAAAGAAAATAAGCCGTCAAGTAAACATATTCAAAAATTAAATGCATAAAATAGAATATTTTTCACCTCCCACGACTCAATGCTCGGTACACCCTCTTTCGATGCATTTTGTACAAGTTCTGTAATCAAAACATAAGAAAAATATTAATAGCAAGTTCAATACATACTAGAAACTGAAATTAGAAAAAAAAACACATTAATTATTGAGTACCTTCTTGGACTATTTGTTGTTCAAGCAACTCTTCCTCCGATAACATTTTGGTGGAGGTCGATCTCAACCAATCTTGAGTGCACACTAGAGCTTGTATCATTTCAATACTTAATGAGCTCCTGAAATCATTGACCACTGTAGAGAAAGTGGATATTGAGGTAACAGTGGAGATCGGTATTGCCAAAATGTCTTTAGCCATGTTAGCTATAACCGGAAAGCGATGACAATTAATTTTCCACCAACTCAATACATCAAAGGTTTGACCGGTAGGAGCATGTGGTTCACGCGCCTCTTTCAAATACCTCTCTAGCTCTGATTTCATGTTTCCCTCTTGACAATATTCCTCTTGATTGAATAAAGCTCTACTCAACCCAACCACAAGATCTACTAGTGATATAAGATGGTCAGTTCCTTCATTTCTGAACGGGGCAACATCAGATGTATTAGTGACAACATGGATCTTGTTGTACTCGTTGAACATATACTCTAGACATGATTTTACCGAAGCCTCAAGTTTGGCATCATTGTGAGAATACATCTTCTTGACCGACCATATAATGAAGTTCAACTTATGACGGGGTCAAAGACGGGGGCTAAGAAGATGTACATGTTGGGAAACGAGGGATCTCATACATAGCAGTGGAAGCAATAAACAAAAATTTAACCCCGATTCCGAGCAAGGATCTACTGTGTTGTTACGACGAAGATTGGCTATTTTATTTGTTTGATGTTCACTGACGA
>JAYMTP010002005.1:0-21359 GCA_036897365.1 Geranium brycei
CAAAACAGCACTAAAAGGCAGCACTAAAACAGATTCCGCAAATCTGCTGCTCTGCAATCTCGAAATCTGTTTTAGTGCTGCCTCAAGCACTAAAATACCATAGCTAAACGCATCGGATTTTATCGAGAAGATACCATCAATTGCATACTCAGGAAACATAAAACCACAGCACCAAATCACAAAACAAGCAAAATGAACTACTGAGTAGTAAAAGTCAATATGGAATATACAAATTACAGAACAAGCAAAAAGAACTGATGAGTAGTGAAAGTCAATATGGAACATGCATGTCAAGAAATTCTTACCATGTTCCAACAATTGTCTTCGTGTTTGCTTCAGTTTCATTCCCTCCAGAACATCTAGCCAAAGCCAAAATCAGAAATTTTTGGATTCATTTCGTGATCTAGTAACACATTGCTGGCTTTGGGATCTCTGATGCAGATAAACAAGCCCTCTATCAATCCCATTGATGATATGGAATCGCTTTTGCCAAAACAGTAATTTCTTTCGCATTTGATCTGCAAAATCGTGGTTTGATTTTGGCATGGTTCTCGGAATGGTGTAAGAAAATCAAAATCAAAATCATGACCCAATTAATCAGCAGGACCACCGTTTTCAGAGGAGCTTGATGCTGACAAAACCCTAGTTTCTGTTCAAGTTCAGTGTTAGAGAAACCCTAGCTTACTGACCAATCTCCATCTCCGTCTTCATCGTCAGAGCTTGCTCACTAAGCATAATCAAGTAAAAAATAGGAGCGAAAATGGGGATTTATCGGACGGAAAATAAAGGAAGGAGTTGAGCGGAGATTCATAATCACTAGCAATTTGATCGCTTCTACTGTGGGCCGGTTCGGGCTTGTTATAATCGAGCCCGAGCCGAATTCAAGCTCAAGATTAGGCTCATTTAATAAACGAGCCGAGCTCGAACCTAACTTTTTAAAACTCGATAGATTCACGAGCCGGCTCGTTTAATATTTAATGAATTATATATTTATAAAATACTTATAATAGAATTAAACAAGCCGAATCAATCTCAAGTTGGCTCATTTATTATTTAATGAATTATTTATCATTTATTTAATTTTTAATGAACATTTGTATTTAAATGTAAGCGAACTGAATTGAGCCGAGCCGAGCTCGAGTTCGAGCTCGTCTATTTTATTTCGAGCCGAACTCGAGCTTTGTTGTATAAGCTCGTTCGAGCCCGAGTCGAGTTCGAGCCGAACACTTTTTTTACGAACCGAGCCGAGCCTTGTCAAAATGATGCTCGGCTCGGCTCGTTTACACCGGGAACAGTTAACGGCAGGGAACAGTTAACGCTAACGGAGCCGTCAAGCGAAGCGAGCGTTGCACGCTACGTCACTGTCGTTTCACTCTCTAACTCCTCTGAAAACGACACATCGTCTTCAACTCTGAGCTATCTGAGACTGTTTTTTTAATTAATTAAATAAAAAAAATTTCAATATTTGTTCTGAGAGCGACACACCACAAGCTCGCAGTGAAGCGAGAGCACAGCTTTTGTACGGACACATCATTTCTGCGAATCTGAGAGCTCGATCGTCGAGCTTCGATGGACTGAGGCTCTGTGAGAATGTGAGTATTGTCTCTGTGGATTGTTCTATTGGATCGGTTCTAGGATTGTTGTTTGGCTCACAGATTCGAAGTTTTTTTTTTTGAGATTTTTTCTCATCTGATTCGGTTGTGTTGACCGATTCGTAACTGTGCCGATGCTTGTCGTTTCGTGGAAAGAATCGTTTGATCTTTCAATTTTCGTGCGATTTCGTTGTTGTTTTTGGATTGAATTTGGATCTGATGATGATTGATGAGTTTGTTTGTGCATTTTTGTTTCTGCAGATTGGATGTGATTCAGTGGTTTTGTTGAATTGCGCGTTTAGGAGAAATAATGCCAGGTGAATTTCGTGTATCTGTTCGGATTTGGTTTGATTATGGATTGTTGAGCCTGTTTTGTGGCTTGATCGTTGTTTTTTGGATCTCAGGGGAGCTGGTTTCAGGTCAGGAGGATGAGAGGACGAGAAGATCGGATTTGGAGACCGATGAGGACGAGAGGCGGAGATCGAGGAGCAGATCTCTGAAGAAGAAGGCGATGTTTGCCTCTAGCAGACTCTCACACACTCTCAGGAAGCGTGGCAAGCGGGTGGCTGATTGCAGATTTGAGCCGATTTCGATTGAGGATGTTCGAGATACGGAGGAGGAAGAGGCCGTCAATGGCTTCCGCCAGACATTGCTCGCCAAATGTTTGCTGCCGGCAAGCCATGATAATTATCATACTATGCTGAGGTGAGTGGAAGTGTGATTTATAGCTACATTGTTCCAAATTTTGATCTGTAGATTTTAACTAGTAGTTAATTTCATAATTTTGTTCAGCAAATATTGTGGAGAAAGTGTAATTTAGTGGATGTTTGAGTCTTTGAGGGATAGTGTATGAGATGTGGGTGTCAAAATACTTATGTATGAGCTGATCATATGTGTACTGAAGAGTGTGTCATTCAGCTCGGAAATTGATAATCAATGTCTAGAAAGTAAGATAATAGCAATTATGCGTGTCCAGTATGAGTCTTGTACTGTATTGCAAATTCTGTAAATTAGTGTGTACTGATGTCTAGACTGTAAATGTAATAGTAGAATTCAAAGGATGACATGAAACGGTCAAGTGTACTTTGAAGCGATACCCAATCGAGTTCAAATAATTGATTCATTCTAGCCATTTCACTCCCTTATCCTAGCATCCCTTAATATTGAATTGGGATTGTTTTGGTTGCAGATTTTTGAAGGCACGGAAATTTGATCTTGACAAAACTGTCCATATGTGGGCGGAAATGCTCAATTGGCGGAAAGAGTATGGGGTGGATTCCATCATACAGGTAATATGTGGCCATCATCTTGAAGTAGATTTGGCTAGGAACTGAGCTTGGCAGTAACTGTTTGTGAAAGTCTTCACATGTTGACGGCAATCATCATTTTCGTATTAATTTTTCCATGTGTTAATTGATGTTGTAACATGATATTCTTGTGTCCAGGATTTTTCCTATGATGAATATGAAGAAGTGCAGCAATATTATCCACATGGTTACCATGGTGTAGATAGAGAGGGACGGCCTGTTTATATTGAAAGACTGGGTAAAGTTGAACCTAGCAAGCTATTATATGTCACAACTGTGGAGCGATTCTTAAAATATCATGTTCAGGGGTTTGAGAAGACCCTTGCTGAGAAGTTCCCAGCATGTTCCCTTGCAGCCAAACGACACATAGATTCTTCTACCACAATACTTGATGTGCAAGGGCTGGTAATTTTTTATTTAACCATGGGATAGATAGCACTTGGCATATAACATGCATATTAAATAATCTGAATGCTTTGTTGATGATGCAGAACTTGATGAGCTTTAGAAAACTTGCCCAGGATCTTGTTATGCAAATGCAGAAAATTGATGGGGGTAACTATCCTGAGGTAAGCTATCCACACCAAGGGAAAAAATCTGTTGTGCTTATATATGTTTCTAAACCGTCTATTAATAATGTTGGGCAGACATTGCATCAAATGTTCATCGTCAACGCTGGTAATGGGTTTAGACTTCTATGGAGCACAGTAAAAGGCTTTCTTGACCCAAAGACAACTTCAAAGATACATGTAAGAGCATACTTGATGCTCGTACTTGCTTGAACTATTAAGTTGCATTAGCTAATATAATAATTATTTATTCCTTTGATTCTTCAGGTTTTAGGGAACAAATTCCAGAATAAGTTGCTGGAGGCTGTGGATCCAAGGTTTTAATTTCTTGTGAATCATTGATAGTTCTAATATTAATTTACCAGGACATAATTGATGTGACTTATTTTGAAATTCAATACAATCTTTCATTTGAAACAGTCAATTGCCAGAATTTCTGGGCGGAACTTGCTCGTGCCCAAACGAAGGCGGGTGTCTCAAAGCAGACAAAGGACCCTGGAGTGATCCAGTAATAATGAAGGTACGATCTGTTTAGTCACACTACACTCTTCATTTAGAAACATCATTGTCTGAGAACTGTAGACTATATACTAATTTATCAGCATGTGTTTGGCCTTATTATGCCTGAAAGCTTGTACATCACCCACCTGACTTCTATTTTCAGCTGGTACGCACCAGAGATTGGTATTTAAGGAAAACCAAAAGCTATTCTGAATGCGATGATTTAGGAGTCAAGTTAATGGCCTCTAAGGTAGCTTGTACTTGTGGCTTAACTGATCACACTTATCAATGTTGCATCATCATCCACCAGTGCATTATGTTGTAACGTGTTGCCTTGTGCAGGTTGCCAGTAGTGAAATAGTTTCTGCTGTGTCAGAATCAGATGTCGGGACAGGGACTCCAAGCTTCATGCAGTCTAAGTCACTCTCCGACAAAGTGAGTCTCCTAGTTTTCTCTCTATTTTTTTTTGTAAGCCATGTGCACCAAGGTCTGGGCTCAAGACTTTGCTTATAAGAAGTAAGGGAGCACCAAAATTTTGATTCTAAAGATTACTTAAGAAAGATGTATCAAGAAATGGGCTCAAGGCCACCCTTTTGCTAGATTTCGGCTTATGGGACCCTTCATATAGAAACAGATGGAGTTGATGGTATCGTTCTTTGGGAAATATAAGGGTCGAGGCCTCTACTTCCAAATCCAAAGGTCGATTCCAGGCTGACGATCGCAAACCCAATCAATATACCTTTAGTATCATCTGCAATACCTAGTACCTCTGGACAATACTGATATAATTTATGACGTTTATGCCTATGTTGGCTACATTTAACCACAGCATGACTTCAGGACATGATTATATCAACTTGATATGCGGGTTTTGAATTTCCTGAGTGTCTCAGGAAAGGGTATGCAATTCCTCATCTCTCTGCAATGCGGTTGAACCACTTGGTGCTGCTGTCAGGGATGAAGATGCTGGTTCCACAAGTATGTCATGAATCACTAGCATTCTGTTTTAATGTCATTCATTTATTATTAATGTATAGATTTTTCTACAACCTAAGATTTATACGTGACTGAGTAACTCCGTGATATATTGCCCTTTTTGCTAATAAAAAATGATTTAGTAGTCTGAAATTCTTCAAAACAGCTATTTACAAGCATGTTTAGAAAAAGGATTAAAGATCATGTCCATGGAAAACCTGTAGTTACCATTCGGGATGCATTCGTCCATTAGGCAGCAAGTTTTCGATTTACTTATACATGAATGAGAAATGAAAAACCTAAAGTTATGTCCATGAATTTGTAGTCTTCTCTAAGAAATTCAATGTGACTACAAAACATGATGAGTAGTGAGGCCATGCTGTTTGGGGTATCCTACCAATAGTGATGATATTTAATGATTAGGTTGAAATTCTTTGGATTAGTCTACGTCTGGAACATCTGTAGACCAACTTCATTCATGGTAAAAGGAGTGACTAATCACTTGAATCATTAGATTCACAATTTTTCAATATACCTCATTTGTATGTTAACGTTTTTCAAGTGTTTTTACACGTGCTTGACTTGACTTGACTCTATGCTCTTGACAGATGACGTGACCAACAATGACAACCCCGAAAGTCCAGTAAAGCAGTTCATTTCCGAGATAACAAGCTTGTTTGTTTTCTTCGTCCTAAAACTATATGCATATATATGTCAACAACTGCCAATACAGGGGAGATTCCTAAAACTATATGCATATATATGTCAACTGCCAATAGTGGGGAGATTCTTTATCGAGCTTACGGAAGCAAAAAGGTTAGAAAACCGTGAAGTTCAGTTGGAACAGCCAAGGCCCCAAGAACCGGCTGTTTCACAGACAATAGAAGATGATCCGCTCGTGAAGAGGCTGCACCTGCTAGAAAGATTGGTAACTGAACTGTCTAAGAAACCTACCAAGCTTCCTCCCGAGAAGGAGGACATACTTTACGAATCAATGCATCGTATTAAAGGTATAGAACAAGACTTGCAAAAGACAAAAAAGGTGAGATTGCTGTACTCATAAGTTATACCATAATTTGTAGAAGGGAAAATGGCAAAAACTTGTCGTATACTACCACACTTTTGCATAAGGGTGTTGTGTAATTTTTAAAAGTTAAATTACAAAATTTGATCATACAAATTTTAGTTAAACGTTTCAAAATCTTTATTTAAAATAAAATAATTGTTAATTTTAAGGGCACACATTTTGCACAAAAAATCAAAGTTCATAGTACTTTTTTGCCATTAACAAAGTACACACCACCTTCTTGCAAAAGTGTGATAGTATACAGCAGATTTTTGCCATTTCCCCTTTATAGAATTCAATACGTCTTCAAACTCTTCACTGTGTGCCGTAGTTAAAAAATCTTTACGTGCAGGCCCTGTTTGCTACTGCATCCAAACAAATGGAGCTCGCAGAATCGCTAGAAAGTTTGAAGGAAGATAAGTTACCGGTCAGTTTAAGAAATTTGCTATAATTTCCATATTCACTAGGTTACAACATGCTGAACTATCAATGTCTAGAACATATGTTTTCTTTATCGGCAATGAAGCAGAAAATCTAATCTAAGTTTATCCAAATATGAACCCATGACCTAACTCTCACCCCACACCTGCTCTCGAACAGGTGACCCGTTAGAAACAGTAAATCTCATATGAGATAGATAGTGTACGTGTATTGATTGACTAGGTCAGCCCTAGTGGGCTAGTAGTTCATGGGTTTATTTATGGTAGAACTGAAAATTTGCTGGGACTCTCTCTCCCAACTTTTGTTGGATCTCCCCCCAAACCTTCATACACATGGCTTACACATAAATAAAAAATTCCACGAACCATGGCAAGAACTTTATGTAATAAGCATGAGATTATTTGTTCCGATCCCCACATATGCGATTATTACTCATAAAAATAATAATACTGTGAATCTCATCACACATGATTTGATTTCGGATTGAAACTCACACATAGCACATCTCAAGAAATGGTCAACTAGACACTTTTGGACCAACCTATGGACTGAAATTTAGTTTTTTGTTGTTATTACCATGTTGATGTTTCCTTTGTACATGCCTGTGTGAATGCAAATAGATACTAGTTGACTAAGATGCACACAAATAGGGTTGCAAACGAGCCAAATCGGTTTGGCTCGTCTCGAGCTTGATTATAGCGAGCGCAAGCCGAGCCTTTAATGAGCAGCTCATTAAAGGCTCGGCTCCCCTACACAAACATATATTGAAGGTTTAGGGAGATTCTCTTCTACTAATATACTTTCTCGAGAAGTAAATATTTGATTTCACCTATAACAGGGAACCAAGTCTTGTTGGAAAAGAAACTGCAACTCTCTCCCCCCGAGATGATTGCGCATTTGTGTACTAACAATTCATGTCCGTGAAGTGAACTGAAGTGGCTTTCGGGGTCAAATCGAAACCCTTCTCTCTCTATTCAAGGTGACTCTCTTCGTCTCTCCTTGTGCAAATTTGCCGTTTGACGAATAAAACTAAGCTGGAACTCACGTCTCTGAGATAAGGCAGTGAGTGTAGTGTGGTGATGTTTTTTTTACTCTTGTTAATGGTTCGCTGTAAATAGTGCGACAAACACAGTATCTAAAAGCCTCAACGTTGTATGTTTTTTTTTCTGAGAGATTTGCATAGGAAAGAGTTTGCTCTGAGGATTGTTTTGGGGACATTTTCATAGACTTTGAAAATCACAATAACATTTAGCCTTTAGACAAAATACAATTTATTTATCGACATACATAAACTGTATAAAGCCTTTTCACTCAGCTGCATATTATTTGAGCTGTTACTTATATTCTGGAGACAATTTTCAGAAATGATACTACAAAATTATAATTATTAAATTTATGGTATTCATTAATTTGTTAAAATATCAAAGTCATAACATTGCTTTTAAGTTGTATCATGGATGTCACAGAGTTAAAACCCGACTGGATTTGGGGTCTCAAATTTAGCAGAGTAGGAGACAGGAATCACTAAATCCGTCCCGATGAGATAACTAAATCTGCTCGAACCTGCCCAATTGTCATTCCTCTGTCTAATTTATGTAATAAATTGCGTACAAAAACATGAGATCGTCTGTTACAGTTCCCACTTGCAACTATTGTTGATAAAAAAAATCGATACATGCAGCAGAAAATCATACACGATGACCCAACCATCAAGACCTTGTTGCATCCTATAAAACTTGGCAAAAACCAAATAAATATATATAGCGAACCAGTTACACGAAACAGATGATATTCACAAAACTTTCACAACAAAGGCTTTGCCCGTAACAATTGACCCCTAACCTCTATTAATCTTCGAGGGAAATGATGATGATAATACACGAGACTAAATCTACATGAGGGCAAAAAAGGAATATGAACCCTCCCCGGGAGAGGAACACGAAAGATGAGGCTCCCTGTACACATACATACCTCTCTATGTCTGCTTCTCTATCTTCCTAAAGCTCCCTGTTGTATGTACATTGACAAAATAATGCCCTTACCAGTTTCCTTCTAAATAAGATGTGAATAACCTGTCACCACCTTTCCCTTTGACATGCCCTCGTGGGGATTGACCACGGCTTCGACTGTGAAAAACCCAAACCAAAGTCAGCTTGATTATTCGGTAAACCAAATAGGACATGGAGATGAACAGTCATATATAAAGCAGAACTTGACAAATCGTAGTTACTATCAGAAAGCTATCTTTATTGCCACCTTTTTTCTTTCAAGGAAGTATTTTCAATTAATAGTATATGAATAAATTAAGTCAGCTTGGTTGTATGGTAAACCGAATAAGAACATATGGTCATATGCAAAGAAGAGCATGAAAACTACAGTACATGCAAGCACATGACAAATCTAAGAATCAGAAAGCTATCTTTGTTGCCACTTTCTTGTTAAGTGTTTTCAATCAACCCTCAACAATATATGAACAAATAGATGAACACCGTCATATGCAAAGCAAAAGATGAAAAAAATAGTTCAGATAAGCACTTGACAAGTGAAGTTAGTATCAGAATTCAGAAACCTATTGCTATTGCCACTTTCTTGTCGGGGAAAGCATTCTCGATCTTTAAGAACTAATTTGCAAGTTTGATATCGGAATGATAGTGTAAAACGTAAATGGCTGGAGAGGAATGAAATGGGAAGTACCTGTACACTGCTGTTACAAGGGAGATGCAAACCCGACTCCGGCAACACTGACCCATCTCGTCGCTGGCTGCTTCCATGCAATTCAGAAGTAGTGGGTGTGGGTCTATACACAATCTGCCTTAGCTCGATTGCAAATGTTGTGTTTGCTGCTGCGGAGAAAGATGTGGTTGGGGCGATTGTTGATCCAGCTGCTGTTCTTTTTGTAGCGTCGGAGACGGCTGCTCAAGTGGCGGGTCATGTTGTTGGGTTGAAGGTGGTGAAGATACTAACGATTGTTGTGACTCTGGATGTTGGCGTCTTTGTGTTACCGTGTTATGCTCATGGGAGGATACACTACCTGATAACTGCTTCTGGCCCGAACCTGGGCTGAAAGTCGGGATCGGGTCATTTCCAGCCGAAAGGGCCGGACTTCCAATGCGAGCCACTTGAGTTGGTGTATCTGACATGGCAGAATCAAAATCTGGTCCCGACTCTGATTCCTTAAACTGTGAAGTGACAACAGAAGGCACGGCCAAGTCTGCATTAGCTGAATCAGTACAGGTCTGAGGCATTGCTGATGCTGTACCTATCTGTGGAGCATTGTTGACAGATTGCTGATCTTGTGCTTGATCAACTGGTGCCCCGCCTGGCTGGTCGGGTTGCACCTGACGATTCTGTTGGAGCACTCTCTGAATTATCGGCTGAGTCGGATTAGCTAGCTTTTCAAGCGGAGGTTGTTGCTGGGGCTGCTGTGCAACAGCTTGGTGCGATGCTGAGAGTGTATTACCCGAAGCAAGCTGTGGAATCTGATGGAGTGGCTTCGTTTGTGTCTGGGTAGAATTCTGTTTTTGCTGCGGCGGAGACGAGGATTGAGAAGGAACCGGAGGTTTAGATGGCTGCGCCGAATTTAGTCCAGACCCAGAATAAGGGCTTTGACTCTGCACCGGGTGCACAATCTGTGCCCCTTTCTCCCCGGCCGCGATGATGCCATTCGGCCGAGAAGGCTCGACGGGAAGGTTCGGGTTCACTGCATTCCCTCTTCCGATTCCCTTCAAAACTTTCCCCTGTCCATGCTGTCGTTGCTGAAGGTGATGCCTGCCCGATTGTTGAAACTGTGCCGGTGTCGGTCGCTGCCGCTGCTTAGCCATCTGATTACTCAACCCGCTGTTGGAAGAAGCCTGAGGGTTTTGGCCGAGCCCGGGTTGCAAGTGATGTTTCTGCTGGTGCGGCGATGCGATGGGAGCCATTGGCGAAGACGGGGTTAGGGGCGGTACCGATACCGGCTGAGCCATTGGTGAAGACGGTATTTGATGCTGCGTAGCAAGCTGTTGTTGTTGTTGCTGCTGCTGCATATACCGTTGTTTCTGCCTTTCTTTAGCGATACGGATTGCATAAGCTTGCTGCTGCGGACCCGGAACTTGTAGGTGAGGATGGTGAGGGTGCGGTTGTTGGGTATGTCCCGCATAAGTCTGAAGAGGCGGAGTGGTGGCTGGATTAGAGAATGCGGGACTCAGTCCGTTGAAAGGGGCGAGCCCTTGGGCACTACCTTGACTGGTCTGCATTGGTAGCTCCGGTGCCATCGTCGGCCTTTGATGCTCTAAATTGAGACCGGGCTACAATGATAAAAAGAGTATTGTTATGTCATATAAGCCTCAGAGCTCGGCTCATATTCAGTTCAAGCTTGTTATAATCGAGACTAACCTTTCAAGACTCACGAACCGGCTCGTTTAGTATTTAAATAAAAAAAATAACTTTCGATGAATATTTATATTGAAAACTAGACGAACTGAATCAAGTCGAACCGATCTCAAGCCGGCTCGGTTAGTGTTTAATTAACTACCTATTTTTTGTTTAGTATAAATTTATAGTGAAAACTAGACAAGCCGAGTTCGAGCTTACCTAGTTTTTTTCGAGCAGAATTAGAGATTAGTTGCATAAGCTTGTTCAAGCACGAGCTCGAGCTGAGCCCTGCCAAACTGAGGTTTGATTCAGCTCGTTTACACCCCCAATAGATCTTGTTTAACCTCGACCTAGCTCTGGTGGAACGCAATGTTCTAAAAATCCCTGATTTGTCCGATTAATCCTCTATAATTTCTGATTAAACCCCAATTAGTTCTCATAAGGCCCTCTCCGCCCGACTAGCGCCTGGCGTTTTTTAGAACAATGGTGGAACGTGGAAGTATTCATGGAAAAGAAAGTAGATACCATGCTAGAGTTTCAAAGTCTGTCGGAAACTAAATTAAGGTAACCGCTTCATTAACGACCTAGAAAAGCCAGACAGGAAAACTCACCCGCATCATGTGCGAAGCATCACGAGGTCTCAACAACGAATTTCCCTGGCCGGAAACACCTCCAGTGTGCAGAGCGGGGCTTGGCATCCCACCCGTGCTAGAGTTCAGTATAGGCGACGATGCCATTCCTGGAAACCCTGGCCTGGCCATCGGCAAAGGTCTACTCATTCCGTGCATCATACCCATACCATTCAAACGAACACCACGGTCACTTCCAGAAAGAGCCCCGGGAACAGACAGGTTGGGCTGCTGAGGATTCCTACCGGATAACATTTGATTATATTGCTGCATTCTCTGATGCTCGTCTGGTGTTGGTGTTCTTGGAACACCAAACCTACCATCCCTGAATAAATACACACGCCCCATGATACAGAACATAATATTAGAAAATGAAAGGAAACACGCAATAAAGTCAAGATGCATTGTGCATGATATATAGGGAAAAATGGCATAAGGGTGTTGTATACTATCACTTTTGCAATAGGGTATTGTATACTTTGTTAATGGTAAAAAAAGCTGTGAACTTTGATTTTTTTGTGCAAAATGTATTTGTACAAAAATGACGAAATTGTCCCTGAAATTAATAATTAAGATTTTTATAAAATAATTTTAAAAAGTAATTTTTATCTTAAAATTTTAATTACAAAATTTAATTATACAAATTTGAGTTGAAAGATATTTTCAAAAAAAATTATTTAAAAATATATAATTAATTTTAAGGGAAAATTCGTCATTTTTATACAAATACACACATTTTGCACAAAAAATCAAAGTTCACATGACCTTTTTACCATTAACAAAGTACCCAGCACCCTCTTGCAAATGTGTGATAACATACAGTACCTTTTTGCCATTTTCCCTAATATATACCTCACAGAAGCACCGAGTGGACCAGTCGGGGACTGCAAGTTACTGCCTAGGGCTATACTCGACGATCCTTGTAATGTGGAGTTTGGCCCGGATGTAGGAAGTGCCGATGCTACAGTGCTCTGATTTGACATTGCTAAACCGCCGGCTTGAGATCCTTGGTACCCGGGGGTCAGAAGATCCGGGCTCGAAGGTGTCGTATCACAGAGATCGAGGGGGCTGCATAGAAAATAGAAATGAAATCAACAATGCAATGTATTGCTTGGGGGAATACTTGTACTCACGGGAAAAAAATGTAGTCGGATGCACAAAATCATCATCACTTACGTTAGAACACTACCATTCAGATTATTGGGGAAGGCTTGGGAAAGAGCAATGATATGAGAATTGTGGACCGGTGCTATTTGTTTTGGATCCTGATAATCATTCTTAAAAAACAACAAAAAAATACATAAGAATGCAGTTAGCAAAATGTTTGAAAAGGGAGACCGAAATAGAATAGTCTCCCGAAAACCTGAAACCATTTAGATTTACCATCATGCATGCGAAGTACACACTAAATCATAAACAAACCTGACTCCTTCTGTAATACTGCTTCTGCTCAATGATAATGATTTTCTCGAAATGAGACTTGAGGGTGTCTTCTACCATCGGCCCTTGTAGACATTGAAACAGCTGTCTCGCACTGCCCTGTAGAGAATTTAACGAACCAGCAAGCGAAAGAAACAACTATGAGCTCTACAGTTGACTGCCTCTCACAAACAGATGTATAAAATTGATACATAGGCTAAATTTGTGTCGAGGAGGAAAAAAATACTTGCCTTCGGAATTCCAGGTAATGAAGACGGATATGACTGAGATGACCCTGAATCTTCAGCGCTATCAGCACCATCACTAGCACTTCTATCCATTAAAATTTTGTGGCGCTCCTTGCACTCTTTAGGTTTACGAAATATACACTGGACATAAAGGGAAGGTCTGAGAATTAGTATCCAAACAAAACAAAATGACAGCTTGAAAGCATGCTATGATCACAAATGTCCTACAAGGCATCAAGGGAAAAGCCTCTAGAGATGAGTGAGGAAAGCATTTCAAACATGTATTTACCTTGAATTGCAAAGTCGTGTTGACTGCATCACTTACGAGATCCCAATTTGGACCCATATCATGCACTAGTACAACAAGTGCCTGCGGTCACAAGAGGAACAAACTTTTCATGTGTTCAGACAACAAAAGTGAAAGATTGACAGCACGGTTAAAATAATAGTTTAAGTCACCTGATCTTCAAACAGTGTCCACGGACTTCCTGAACCTGGCTGTCCAGCAGATATCTGTAAATACTACACAGTCAAATTCATATACTATTGTAAAAAAGAAACTGAAGTATGGTAAACCAATAAACATAGAACAAAGTGAGAATAGTGTCTCTTGATCACTGGCCAAAAGTACCTTCAACCCTTTAACTTTCCTGCCTCTATCTCGGCCACCCATCAATTTAATAAATTTATTTGGGTTGGACATATTACTCATCGAAGCCGCTGGGGAAGGAATAGACCCATTCATATGAGCAATGTTATCAAATGCATTATCGAGCGGATGCTTCATTATCTTTGGCCTTTTGGCAATATGTTGTCCATATAATCCTTCAAAAAAGACATGGAAAGTAAGGAATAAAAGAAAGGGGGCGCAATTTGTATCTGTCAACCACATATTGATACGGATATGGAACTGAAGTAGAGCATTACCAGTAGTTCCATTAGACTCAAAATGATGAGTCTCTGTTCTCTTTTTGAAATTATTGCTCTGCATATTAAAAAGAATTGTGCAGTATATTATTAGCACTCCAAGACACCATTCGTAACGTAAACATTGAGCTGGCATTAGATAGATAACAAGGTACGAAAGATTGTCAAGAAGGTTACAATTTATAACGAGAAATGAGTTGATTCTGGTATTTAGCAATTATAATCGTTTATCAGCGATAGTTTTTAACAATTATATGTAAGGGGAAAAAAAGAAATCGACGTTAACGAATACACTTCTTTATATCTATTTCCACCAGCCAGTTCACAGTTGTTCCAGAGACTTTTATTCTTTCCCAATCTCTCTCTTTCTACCAACTACCAGTCCCCAACAATAAGAATGAATAGTAGAAAGAGAAATGTGATAGTTGGCAAAGAGTGTAAAAAAAATATTGCAAGTATCATCATAGTTTAAAAAGGCTATTGAGGCTTACGCCTTGAGGCTCGCCTCAAGGTGAGGCGGTCGAAAATAGCCTTTGAGGCTACGCCTCTCATATGTGTGCCGAGGCTAACGCCTTGGCTCTGTCGAGGCTCACACCTCGCGCCTTAGGTATCGAGGCGGTTGAGGCTTACGCCTCAGATTGTAGGCTAAATTTTAAATTTTTTAAAGCCCATTTTGGCGTTTTATGAAAGGTTTATATCTGGATATTTTAAAAATTTTGTTATTGAGACTTTTATATTGGGAAGAAGCTAAAGTTAACTTGATAAATCTAAGGAATACAAAACAAAACATAAATTAGAAGAGAAATCGGCAACAGCTCTTCCTTCGACCTCCATCTACAACTCCTTTTCTAGCCAACCACGCTTCTCCCTCCCTCTCAATCTTCTTTAATTTTTGCTAATTCTTTGATGATTTCTATTTATTATTTATTTTTCTTTCTATTTTTTTCTTAATTTTATCATATTATATGATCTCATTGGTCTTATTATTGAGGCTTACGCCTCTCTGTGCCTTGAGGCTTACGCCTCGCGGTGCAAAGGGAAAACACCTCAACTGCCGATTTAGCCTTTTTAAACTTTGGTGTGTTACTGTTAACTTTATCTTGATGTCATGTTATAAACTAATTTAAAATTTAGGGGAAAAGACATATAACTACACCTATCCACGTTTCGTCCTTCACAACTACACCTAACTAATTTTTTTTTCTCACGGTGTTCAAAAGATGTATGTGAAATTTTTAGTTCACAATGAAATGCCGAAAATACCTTTTAGTCAAACCTCTAATTTTCAAAACATGTCGTTGAGCTTTGCTTGATTGGAGTTTGATGTCAACACTGTCATCAACAGCTGTCGGCAAAGCCTCTCCAAACGGTGAGCAAAACTTGCCGGCAACATTAAACCACAAGCAAACCAAGCCCAATGGCCTGTTTTGAAAATTAGAGATTTGACAAGGGTATTTTAGATGTTTCACTATGAACTAAAGAATTTCCATCCATCTTTTTAACACCACGAAAAAAAGTTTAGTTAGGTGTAGCTGTAAAGAACAAACTGTAGACAGGTGTAGTTATGTGTCTTTTCCCCCAAAATTTATTTTGTTAATATGAACAAGTTGCCATCTAAAGTAATATGTTCAGCTCTGCTCAGTTCCAAGCTTAGTTAGCATCGATATATAAACTAAACTATATTTCCACATTGCCTTGTCAGGTTCGAATGAAACCAGGAAAACCTTTGACGTTTGCCCAGATAAGTTTAAAATCGACCGGGAATACAGTGCCTAAAAATATTCTTGCATTTGGGCTACCTGGAAATCCAGTGAGCGGTCTAGTTTGCTTCCATCTCTTTGTGGTCCCTGCCATTCGCAATCTTGCTGGATGGGAAAACCCTCATCTTATGAGGTGGCCTTTTAGCATTTTCCTCATTTACTATCTACTATTTGATTGTCGTGAAGTTATTATTAAGTTAAGCATGACTGACTTTTTTTCTGGTATGTTCAGAGTGCAGGCCCGTGTTAATCAACCGCTAAAGGCTAATCCAACTCGATCAGAATTTCATCGTGCCTTTATTAGATGGGAGATCAATGATGGATCAGGCACTCCTGGGTAAGTACTATGGGATTCGGTTCCATATGATCCTGAAGATTTGATTTCTATTTTTCTCTAGAGTTTTGGCTGTCAGTTACTTTAACCTTCCCATTTGCATTCCGATGATATAACTGATATTAGATTCGTTGCGGAGAGCACTGGTCATCAGGCGAGCAGTCGCCTTTTAAGTATGAAATCCGCCAATGCATTGTTGGAGTTGCCAGTAAAAGAGGGAATGATATCTGCTGGGTCTTCTGTGCCTGCCATCATAATTTCTGATCTGAACAATACCTCTATGATCAGTCACTCTTTATCATCTAATTTGGCTTCTCCTCAAGGAAGTACGGCACAGGGAGCAGCTGCAGATAAATCTCAAGAAGCTCAATACAGAGTAGCTATTCTCACAGTGAGTGATACTGTTGCATCAGGGGGTGGTCCTGATCGAAGGTATGATGCTTTCTCTTGCTTTATCTGTGTTGAACTATCATATGTGGCCCAAGCCATTAATGTTCACTTCGTAGGCTTTAAATTGAACTTTCATCTTCTGCATTTCTCCTCAGTTTATTGTTAAATCTACAAAATAAATTAAAGGAAGGCTAGAATATTGTAGGGTAATCTTACTTTAAATTTATTTGCACAGAGATGGACAGTATACTGAATTTTAATCTCAACAAGCATGCATCTGGATACACCTATCTGAATGGTTGTTTCAGAAGGGTCACTTTGTGGATGCCATAGCAATATATCAGAGTTGATGTTCCATCTTATCAAAGTTAGATAAGAAAATGGTGAATGCTCTGAAACAGTTTTATCTAATTATGGAATCACTGACAGCTGATAAATATCCTCCATTGATTCTTCTCATAACTATCATTCTCAGATAATGTCTGTCAATTGAGCATCTGGATACACCTCTTTGAATCGTTGTTTCAAAGAGGTCACTATATTGATGCCATAGCAACACGGCCAAAGATGATATTACTCATTTTCAGAGTGGAACATGAGAAGTAACAAATGCTTTGCAACAAATATTTCAAAAATGGGTTGATCAAGTCATTTTAACTAATAGCTCTTGGTAATTTCTATTTTCCCCATAAGGTTCCTGTTATATAAGATTTATCTGTAAGGCAGCTTCTGCGTCTTTGATGTTACCACCCTTCCGATTGTGGTGAACTAGAATATTCACCAAAAGCTCACCACACTACTTGGTTATGGTACGTGGTCGCTGTAGATCATGCTTAATCATTTGATTCTTGACAAATAATTCAAACAGCTCTAACTTGTGAGGGCCACACTCGTATTTCAGTAGCACCTAAAACTTATTTGATTACTTGACTCCTACTTTAGCAGCTACCGCTATTTTACTGGGAAACATCTCCATAATCAATGCCATAGAAATTTAACTTATCGTTGCAGGAACATGCTTGAGGTTTTCTTTCGCCTGAAAACTTTTTGTCTGCATCAGCTTTCTTATTGTTTGTGCATTGGCATTCAGAAGTTTAATTTATTAAATGCTTAAAACATTTGCAGTGGTCCAAGAGCAGTTTCTGTTATAAATTCTTCATCGGAAAGATTAGGAGGAGCAAAGGTAGTTATGACTGCTGTGGTTCCGGATGATGTTGGCAGAATCAAGGATATTCTGCAGAGATGGAGTGACAGTGAGAAAATGGACCTAATCCTGACACTTGGTATGATCATTGTTCCTGTTTGACCTTGTGCTTCTCTTTTGGGTGAAATATACAGTTGCTCCTTTAGGCTGTTTTGACTCTTCACTCACCCTTCTAATTTGTCCTTCATTCCAATCAAGGTGGTACTGGCTTCACCCCAAGAGATGTCACCCCTGAAGCTACTAAAGAGCTCATCGAGAGAGAAACACCAGGCCTTCTATATGTCATGATGCAAGAGAGTTTGAAGGTACCAAAATTATCATGAATCACATATTTGCAACTCATGTATTTATCTAACAAGGGCAGACCGATGCACTATGCTCCTACCATTACCAGTGTGGGGTTTTGGGAGGATCATCCATATACACAGTATTCCCCTGCTTTTCCAAAGAGATCGTTTCCTGACTCGACCCATGACCTTAAGATCACAAGGTTTAAATGCTGCCCCTCCGATTGTGTCTAGAATATTAGATTGGAGAGAAAAGTTAGATTTACCCAGAACTTATGACAAAGTGTAATTGATTCATGGCATGGCATGGCATGAAATTTTCAGATTAATCTGTTATATGTCTGTGATCTAGAAATATTTAAGAGTTAATTTGTTTATGAAATTGGTGACTTCCGAGTTCAATATTTGCTTTTGTATCCATGATTCTCGTAGTGCCATCTAAAGTTTGCTTCAAGGTATAACCTTCACCTTGTAGTTTTATATATAATGTTACCTAAAAAATTATTGGGGACGTGGGGAGGTCACTTTTTCATAGGTAGAACTCAAAGCTACCTGTGTGTAAATCCAAGAGATGCATCTTATCACCTTGCCCTAGACTTCACATTGTTTACTCTTTTCTGATCGGCTGAAATTTTAGTCTTCCACTTAGAATTCCGTCCACTTTGTTTGTTTGTGCACGTAGTTCCTCTTCCAATCTGTTATTTATTTTTAGAGACTAAGCATGTGTGAAAATGAGCTTTTTAATTAATATTAATTTATTTTTCCTTTTTCTCATGAAAAAGGTGACTCCATTTGCCATGCTCTCTCGCTCTGCAGCAGGAATTAGAGGGTCAACCTTGGTAAGTTGTGAATATAATGTCACTTGAAATTATTTTTGTTACACTTGATGATAGCAAATGAGTGCAGAGAAAGAAACGACTCCTAATTGTTATTCATTAAGCTAGAATTACTAGTAAAAAATCTAGACAGTTCCATTGGTAGTGGGGATGGTTTTGGAATCATCTATTGATGGGTGAGCTTAATCTTATGGAATTCAATTAGGATAAACTAAAGGAACTGAACTAGTTTTTCTATAGGGATAATGTGGCTGAGTCCAATGTTTAACATGTTTCCTTCCCTTCACACTTTCAGATGATCAACATGCCGGGGAATCCAAACGCAGTTGCCGAGTGTATGGAAGCATTGTTGCCTGCACTTAAACATGCATTAAAGCAGATAAAGGGAGACAAGAGAGAGAAACATCCTCGACATGTCCCTCACGCTGAAGCATCCCCCGTTGATTCATGGGAACTTAGTTATAAGTTGGCCTCTGCCAGCGACACAGAGACAGGTTGCTCTTGCTCTCACTGATATAAACACTTTTCCACATGATTGTTGCTCTTCTGTGTCGATTTTTATTGTGCAAATCAGTTCTGCAATAATGGATGTTATGTTTCAGTATGTTGCCATCTTCATTTAATTATTTTGATCAATCTTTATAGTATTTACATTATTATCTTACATGATAAGTATATAGAGTTGATATATAGAAGCTCATGAATACGAGAGTTTAACATCCATTCTCGTAGGTCTGATGTAAGACGCTGCATATATATCGTGACCCAAACTCTAGATAATCATTTATCACTGGGAACGATTGGCCACTCAAATGCACGAAGTTGCGCACACGTTGTCTTAGTCCGTATTTCAGATAGTCGCTCAATACCTTGTCTGACCGCGGTGAAGACATCGACTGTCATGCCAATCGGAAGCCTACTGGAAGCACATCGTTTCGTTCAAGAACGTAGTAGCGCCCAACACCATAAGTAGATTTCCTCCTATGAGTCACGAATTATGAAAACTGGATCGTTCTTTCACTATCTCGAGGGGTACTACTTTAGAATTGCAGTGTAGGAGAGCGAACTACTTTCTAACTAGCATCATGCCCCGGTCTTGCTACAAGCATGCTACGTACATCTACAACTTTCGGCTCCATTGAAAGCACACGACAAGTTGCACGCCGCATCGCCCCGGTCATTTATAGGATAAACAATCGACCATCACATTGAAACGATATGCTTCCAGGTGCCCTCTCCGCACAGACGTGCTTTGGTTCGCACTCTTTATTCTGTCGTCATGCTTCTAACACGTCCACTTGATTGGAAATGAGGCCGGAAGAAATATATGTCATGCTTGTTCTGGACACTCGAACATTTTTTTATCAGCAAGAAAATGAAAGTACAATGCAATGCCTCGAGAATGCGAGATTGAAATATAAAAAAACCACTTAGCGATCCCTCAAGTCCATACATTTTCCCTGAGCGGAGTGTCTTCAGCCCTGTGGTACCCTTACCCACTGTAGACTTGTCCATGGCTCCTCCTTAGTTGTCGTGCCAACCACATATGCGCCTTCTTAATCATCTCCTGCCCCCGATTATAACACATCCCGCTTTGCCTTTCATTTGTATTTGTTGGGGCTACTCATGACATTCCTTCTTTTACAAACCTTTGCTATACGTTGAACCTTTGCCTGGGTGGCCCCCTCAAAACTATACTTCACAAATTCGCATCTAGTGTTTGTGTCGGCAAGCCATGATGGACACTGCTTTCTTACAAAGCTGGTGCCACCCCGTAGACAGTACAAATATCTTCCTCATCCCTTACCGATCTCAGTGTCCGAACACTTTTCCTGATGGAAGGACTTTGGGCCTATAATTTCGAGTTGCCTTGAGGTTTCCCATTCGTGGGGTCAAGACCTCATGTTCCACCTCTTCCCAGTCCCCTCTACTATCAGCATCTTCATGGGCCCCTATCCACTGTAAACAGTTGCTTAGAGGCTCTGCTTCCACGGTTCCTCTTCGGAATGCTATCGATCCCTATCGTCACGAGCTAATGCAGTTGAGCAAGACTGTTGTTGCTCGAACTCGGGCCCTCTAGAGAGCTAACCTGAGCCTTCTTCACCGCTAGAGAAATCCCTAATTTCTCTGTCTGGACGTCTTGGATTTGCAAGAGATATGGTCAAATAACCGTTAATATTCCACTTGTTCGTCTCCAGTTACGTGATCGTCCAAGTCATCTGCTAAAACAGGCGGCGCCTTCCCCAATTGAGCTGATCCCAAAATCTCATACCACTTCCTCAAGCACTGGTGTTAGTGGTATCCCTCTGCCTAGGTCTGTAAACGAGCCGAGCTTTTAACGAGCCGCTCGAGTTTGGCTCGTTAAATATTCGGTTCGGGCTCGTTATGATCGAGCTCGAGCCGAATTCGAGCTCAAGATTGAGCTCGTTTAATAAACGAGCCGAGCTCGAGCCTAACCTTTTAAGGCTCGATAGGTTTGTGAGCCGGCTCGTTTAATATTTATTGAATTATATATTTATAA
>JAYMTP010002006.1:0-21350 GCA_036897365.1 Geranium brycei
CTCCCGGGTGGAGCCATACCCGGGACCGTCCTGGCGGCGTTCCTCGGGGCGTCGAGCTGTTCCAAAGCCACCAGGACCTCGGACATCTTCGGCCTCGACTTGGCCTCTTTCCCGAGGCATTGCAGGGCGAGGGTCGCGGCCGTGTAGGCTCCTTTCTGAGGGTACTGACCCTCCAACTTCGTGTCCATGATTCGGAAGAGTTTCCGCTTGTCGCCCAGGTAGGGCTTCGCCCAGTCGACCAGAGACTGCTCCACGCCTACTTTTGTTTTGTCCACCGCCCGCCGCCCGGAGAGTAGTTCCAGGAGGACGACCCCGAAGCTGTATACGTCGCTCTTCGATGTGAGGCGGCCTGGTGGAGGAAGAAGACGTGAGAAATGAGGTTTCTTGTTTATTTAAGTCGCGAACGATTGTGGAATGTTATTGAAGATTTCAGAATATAGAATCACCAAGTAGTTCGACCAGGTTACATAATTACTATAGTCCGTGTTCTAAAAAACGTTAGGCGATAGTCGTGTGAATAGGGCTTCTGGGACTAATCGAGGACTAATAAGGAATTAATTAGATTAATCTGACTAATCGGGCAAGTCCGGAATTTTTTTAACATTGGTTATATTGCTACACTTAAAACCCTAATGAGAAAGGGAAACATGAAACCCTAAGCTCATGGGCAGCCCAAATTAGGCCCGTAGCAGAAAACCAAAGCCTAAACATAGTGGGCCGCCATATTTTCATCCCTAAATCCGATTAGTCCCAGGAGGCCCTCTCCACCCGACTAGCGTTCTTTTAGAACACTGGGCATTAACTTGCTATTTGAAATAACGA
The DNA here is from genome assembly GCA_036897365.1 of Geranium brycei. NCBI lineage: Eukaryota > Viridiplantae > Streptophyta > Magnoliopsida > Geraniales > Geraniaceae > Geranium > Geranium brycei. Next base: position 823 of record JAYMTP010002006.1, read on the forward strand.
AGAATTTACGGACATAACTCAGTAAGCTAAAGTACTCAAACAGAGGTATATTCAACAAACCTGTGGCAACGTATTCTGGTGCAGCGTAACCCTGAGTACCCATCACTTGAGTCGAAACATGGGTCCTATCGCCAGTCGGCCCCGCCTTGGCCAAGCCAAAGTCGGAGAGCTTCGCATTGAACTCCTACAATGAATCACTTATAAGCTTGACAGGAGAAAAAAAACAAAATAACGCCAAAAGCAACAAAACGAGGCAAATCCTACTTATATTTCATTTGGCATACCGCGTCGAGCAGGATATTAGAGGCCTTGAAATCACGATATATAACTTGTGATTCCGCGTCGTGAAGGAAAGAGAGCCCTTGGGCCGCACCTACGGCGACTTTCATCCTCACCGCCCAAGAAAGCGGCTGCAGCCCTCCTGCAATGAAATTTAACATCGAATTTTAATTTTTACCTAATTACTGGTTTATACGTTTCTGACATATAGGAAATCAACTAGCCGCTAAACTGCAAGAACCCGTCAAAGTGTGATGCAAGAAGCGGTTCATAATCTAGTAAAATAATGGGTTCACGGAGAATCACTTGCTTGTGAGCAAATCTGAAAGCCCATTTATAAATAACAAATAAAAATATTATCTGGTTTATGTTGGAGCAATGAAGGATAATAAACAACAAAAAATCTCAGAAAGAATATAAATAGACGTGTATTAACGGGTATACAAGTAAGAATGTATGTTAATCACTTTCAAGATTAAATAATCAAATTAACCGATACAAGAAGCGGTTTATAATCTAGGAAAATAATGGCTTTATGGAAAATCACTTCCTCAAGCCCTAAACGCTTGTGAGCAAATCTGAAACCCCATTTCTAGTCCAACAAATGGAAATATTATCGAATACGGAGCAATGAACGAAAATATACACACAAAAATCGAGGAAAGAAAATAAATAGATGTGTATTAACAGGTAGTCAGGTACAGGTATAAAAACACATGTTAACCACTTGAAGATCAAATAAATGAATTATTTGATAGCAGACATGAAGTCAAGAACGTTGATTTCACACGGTAAATATTCTGAGGAACACATATGCTAACCTTTTTGAAGATTTAAGCAAATGAGTTACTTACTTCTGAATAGATGATTCTCTAAGCTCCCTTTGGCCAGGAACTCGTAGACCAAAAGCCGGTACTCGCCCTCCAAGCAGTACCCGATTAGCTTAACCAGATTCGGATGATGAAGCTGGCCGAGATAATTAACTTCTGTCTGAAAACCATTTGCTATCAGTACACGAAGAGTGAAAACGTAAAAACAAACAGATAAACGGTAAAAAAAGAAGAGTGAACCTACCAACCACTCTTTGTGACCTTGGTAGCCTTCAGGCTTAAGCTTCTTGACGGCAATGACCAATCCCGATCCAGGCCTTGTAGCGGTGAGCGTGTACTCGTCGATCCATCCTTTGTAGACGTAACCGAACCCTCCTTCCCCGAGAAGACTGTCAGGGCGGAAGTTCCTGGTGGCATTCTTCAGCTCGTTGAACGAGAAGGCTTTTAGGTTTGGAGACGACAGTATCTCGCCCTCAGATCTTGGTGTCGGGAGGCCGGAAGCGCTGCTCCTCCCGCTGTAAGACGGGATTGTGAGGCTGGAAGGAACCGAAGAACGGCTAGTTTTGCTGGAGGTTTTTGAGACTGCCGGTGTTGGGAAAAGGAAAGAAGAAAAGTTGTGGTTATCACATTGAGCAAAAGCGAAAAAGTGTTTTTACACCTACAAACATCCAAATTTTAGTAGATTCTCACTGAATAACTTTCTGCCATTAATCAATCATTTTAATCACTTCAATTACCCTTTTCCTTTGAGGGAAGGATCATCGTGACATTGTACCTAAAATTTTACTACAAGAATCACTTCCTTATGGAATCTGCTTCTTAAAAGCTCCAAATTGAATGCTATAAAGCTCTTTTTCCTACTGAGACTCAATCCATAGAATTAAATGCTTCAGACAAGTGCACGCATCAGACTCTATTTCACAACACAGAAGATGTGAAAACCCTAATTTCATTGTTTCAAAGGTAAGGTTAATTGCTTCATCAACCTGAAACTCACAAAACCAAACAAACAATATACACACAAAGAATACAATTTTAACCCATTTAGACAATTTTTGCCTAAGAGCTGGAATGTTCAAATTAGGAAAAAGTTAATCACCACCAAAACACTAACAAATTTGAATACCCATTTAGACCCAAAACTGAAGAAGATTAAAACAAACCAAAAAAGTTCATATCTTTCACAAATTCAGAGGAGAAATAAAACAAAAACCCCAAGTCATCAAACATAAATCTAACAGTCAAGAACATTGATTTCAGACAGAGAAAACCATATCACCAACTAGCAAGCTTCAATTTTAACCTTGGTTTTTGCCTAAGAGCTGGAATGTTCAAATTGGAAAAAAAGAAGTTAATCACCACCAAAAAACTAATAAATTTGAATACCCATTTATACACAGAACTGAAGAAGATCAAAACCAACTAAAAAGCTAATTTAGGGAAAAAATACACCAAGTTACCAAACATAAATCTAACAGTCACTAACATTGATTTCAGAAAGTAAAAGCCAAAATAGCAACTAGCAAGCTCCAAGTCCACCAAACCCCTACTCCATTACACCAAATCAAAAGCACCCAAAACCTAAACAAGCTAAACCAAGAGACCCATACAAAAATCTCAACAAAACACAAGGTCACAGTTCAGCTCAGTTCAATTCAAACACCATAACCAACCAACCAGAGATGGGTTCTGAGAAAATTACCTGAATTGGTGTGGCTGATATCGACTTTAGCTGAAGAATCCAAGCAATTCCCCATCTGGGTTCCTCAAAAAAGAGCTCTTTTTGGACTTGGTGGAGCTCCAGATCAAGAAGAAGCAAAAGGGGTTGCGATTTTGCTAAGAGGCCATGGAAAAAAGGGAATGTTCTTTGAAAATGTGGAGAAGATTAGAGAGAAATGGGAGCTCACAGAAACGACGAGGAAGGAGATGGAGAGAAAATGGAGAGAAAGGAACAGTCTTTGGGTTGTTGTGTAGACGCGACACAACCGTGTGAGGGTTGGGCTCACCATTGACGTATGCACCGCACCACACTGTACACTGCTCTCTTGCTCGCTCGGAAGAATTTACAATTTTGCCCCTGTCAAATCTTTACTTTACTTTTGGACGCACCTTTTCTCGTTAAATAAAAAGAGTTTTTGAACAGAAAATTCATTAACACTTTATATTATTATTAAAATAGTACAAGAAGTTGACTCTAGCCATTCATGTTGATGGCATCAATACATGGGTGCCACTTTAGATGGAGGAACCAGTTTTTGAGTCTAGAAATAAACTGAATTTGAAATTGAAAATTTAGAACTGTGATTCATTGTTTGGTTTTAATTATATATTTGGGAGAACTATTCAGTTTCGGTTTGGTTCTACTTCTAAAATTATATGTCGTCATGTGTTCGCCTCTTGTCTACCAACGTATATTATTTATTTTTTAATATTATCTTGTTTGCAAGATTTATACTTTGATTGGGCTGTAATAATTAAGGCTTAACATTCAATTTCTACTAGTACTTTTTTATAATTGAAAATTTAATGTTTATGGATGTATATCAAGCTCAAATTTGACAAATCCGGCCTATAAATTGAGTATGAATTGAAGATCAAAATTAATCGGTTCCAACTCGGTAAGATCGGAACCAAAACGTCATAATCGAACCTGAAACCAAACAGTTTCTCATATGGTGGTTCTAAATTTGGTTCTCATATATTAATAATCAAAAATTCGGTTCGAATTAATTCCGATCTGTTTAATTCCAAAACCGTGCTCACTCTTACGTTAATTTGTCATCAAAACTATACATTGTTTAACATTAAAAATAAATATATGCATTTTTGAACGGATATTTGATTTTAACTAATAAAACATATACAGAAAATAATATATAACTGATTCAGATTAATTCAATTGAATTAAAATAATATATTAAGGTGATAAAACTCTTCTAATAATAAACTCTTTATACAAATTATTGTTATAAAAAACTTCAGTTTCTATTGTCAAGAATCAGCATCATTAATGTGTTTAGTTAGAGGAAAATTAGTGACAACTTATTAAATAAATTTAAAATTTAATAAAATTTGTTTTGGTCCTAAACTTAATGTTTTTAAATGGATAAAATATCACATAGATTACTGCGAGGAATCATATTAAACAATTTGATTCAGTAAGTTAGACAAATATATTAACATGGAAAAACCCTTCTAATACTATACTTTCCATTCAAATCTGAACCTAAAATATTATTATAAGGAACTTCAAATTTTATCGTCAAAATAAAAAATGGACAGGGGACACTTAGTTATATTCATAGATTCGAAACGAACACATGTTAAATATTTGAATAGAATCTATTAAATTTTAATGTAAAAAAAACTAAAATGCCTTTGGTTACACTTCAAATTTTCAAATCATGCTATTTTTTGGTTTAAGTTGTTCTTCCGGATTCTCTTCCAATTTTCGACGAGTTCCTATGATGTTCTCGTAGAGCACTTCCAACCCATTAACAATGTCTTTAAACGGGACGAAATATGGAAGAGAAGCCGCAAAAATACACAAATTCCAAAATGACATAATTTGAAAATTTGGAGTCTGACAAATGACGTTTTCATATTTTTACTTTAAAAATTAGCAAATTTCGTCCAAAATATATAGCACGTGTCCATTTAAAACATCTTAGTATACTCGAGTGTCTACTTTTAAAGTCGATGATGGTTAAGTAAATTTGGTCTTTAACTGAAGATTACTATTTCTTTTTCTCTTAATTGAAAGTAAAATATAAAAGGGTATTTTTGTCATAGAATTCATGTCACATGGACAATATCATGGGGGCCATGATCATGTCCATGCCCATTTTGGCATATTCTTCTCTAATCACACCATTAGAAAAAGAACAAGCAAAGAGGGTATGGGTCTTCAATAAGAATCTTTCTTTGCCATTCTTGCTAAAAGCCACTAAATTTGGTCCCTCTTTAAATTAAAAAGATAAATGCTTTGCTTTTTGAAAATTCCAATTGGTTTGACCCAAATTGCATTCACATTTGGACCCACCATTGCATGAGTTGTGCTCTTAAGATTTCTTATATATGTCCCAACATGGTCTATTTTCCTCTATTATTTATATGTATTTATTATACTATTATTTTTGTGTTTGCATTAGATTTCATGTGTAATGATGTGTACAAGATTCTTTTTGGAAATATCTTCTAGAAGCTTTAATGGGATAAGAGACCCAATAATGGACACTTGTTGCTTACATTGTGAGACCACTAACACTCGTCATCACAATTATCATATTTTTATTTGAAAATAAGTTTCCAACTGATATAAATATAATATTGTCTTTATGGAGGTAAAACAGTTTAATATATGAATAAAAAAACAGCTAATAATGTTTTTTTTGTATGAGATGAAGGTTGTGACTCTACATGATGTTAAACGGGTTGAGTTTAACATCTTTAAATGTATTATTAGCGATTGTTGTTGCGTATTGTCCACTTCTGAGACATGTGTTTTTATTTATTTTACACTTTAACTAACAGTAGTTGAGATTATGGTACAGGGCATGTCCCTTGTTGCTTCGTTTGTTCGGCATTATACCAAGTTAGTTACTTAATAATATTCATTTTTTTACCTCAAAAAATCTAATAATAATATAAATAAATTTAATTGTAATTTATATAATCCTAAACTGTACGTTATATTTGGTCCATGGTTTAGAAATTAAAAAGGGAAAAAATTATATATTTGGATTGGACGTGTTCGCTCATGACTTATGAGTTAGAAGAAAAACAGAAAATAACTTTTTGTTTTTATATTTTAAAATCATAAATCAAACTGTAATCATAATTTAATTCAATTAATTTCACGAAATCAAACGGTTTATTTTTTAATGATTCTACTGGGCAACATATTTATAACAAAATGGAAGGATTGTTCGTGAATCATATTTACAAAATTTTCAATGACTAATTGGGTTAGGCCCAAAATAGTCATTAATGGGCTTTTCCCTCAAATTTATTATATTACTGGCCCATTACCTTGAAAACAGTGGACCATTTATAAACTACGGGCCAATTTAAGCTGTCTTCTTCCCAGTTTTTTGGGCGGCCCAGATACCAGTAGTTGGACAAAGAGGGTCTTTTAGGGACTAATCGGAGATTAATTAAAAAATAAATCGGTTTGAAGGATTCAACATAATTAACATATAATAAATTGAGGGAATAATTATGGATTAATCAGACAAGTCGATAATTTTTAAAATACTGCCCAGGACACAACCGATTTGCGCTAATAGTATGTCACATTTTCAAATGTACGTTCAAGCCAATAAAATTATACCAAAAAGAAGATATAAAAAAGTGAAAATGACAAAAATGTGCTATATTCCATGATCAGTCCCTCGCCTTACCGCTCGTTTATGTGGCCTGTGTTCTATAATATTTTTCTCGTTTTTTGTAAGCAGAATATTTTAAGACCCGTCTAATAAGGATCGATCAATGACTTAAAATAAGCCATACGTCCAAATCAGTCGACTTTTTTGTTCGGTTAAGCTATTTTTAGGCACCCCTCTATAATTCCACCTGAATAACCCTACGTAATTCAATATGCTTCTCCAATTTCATAGAAAATGCAGAACAAATAGTTCAAACTTTCACAAAATGATGAGTCCAAGAACTAATCTATATACCAACATGCTTCACAAGACAAAACAACAAAAAAACGGTAAAGAACTTTTTTTTCCCTTCCTTTTCTCTGATCACCGTATCACTACGTATATTTCTTACCGTTTCATGGGAAGCACTTCATTCTCTGCAAAATGGCACGAGATGGTAAATAATTCAATCCGGCGGGTCATTATCAGGTCCGAGTTATTTTCAAGTACATGAAGATTGGAAATTCACTCACCTGAATTTCAATTTCAAGTGCTGATGCAGAGAGTCTTCGCCTCAATGTCGATATCTCCTTCTCACAACTTCCTAACTCCATCTCGGTATCTTAAGAAGAAAAAAAACCCGACAAATTATTCAAAATCTTTGAGCCCTTTTGCCTGAATCATATCTATTATACGTTTTTTTTCATTTTGCACCGTTGGTTTCAAGTTAATTTAATTTGAAATCTGCATATGTTAGTCTTAGAATGTTAATAGAAATAAAACACTAAAATCATCAGTTTCTGTTATAGAAAGTCAAATGTGGCAAGAATGTGAAGTCTCGCCTTATTTGACCTTTTTTTAAAACAAAAACTAAGGATTAGTGAAGTTATGGCTCCTATGACTAGAATATTGTTGTTCATGCATAATTAATTTACTAAACATGTAGACGCTTATTTTAGGACATCTAATTTAGGAGAAGACAATTTATTTTCGGGATTAATATCAGTATGCAGTGCATAGAGGAACAGAAAATAAAATCACAACTTACCGTAATAGTATGATGACAGAATAGTGATGCGCTCCGTTGGCTGAAGAACAGAAAATGAAAACGATTAATAGCTTGATGATGAGAAAGCGGATATGGCATAGAAAATAATCTCAAATACGTTGTTTTCTATCACCATTCCCTACGAATATATATAAATGGCATATACGGTCACTACAAAATGTCAGTCGGGTATGGACTATAAACTAGTCGGGTATGGTCATTTGGGACTTCTTTGTTGGGTGTCCCATACACGACTGACATTGTGTTAGTCGGGTATAGTCCAATATACCCGACTAAAATGGAGAGACCGTCAGTCGGAACCCGACTAACGCAATGTCAGTTGGGTATGGTCCACTCTACCCGACTAACATGGAGAGACCATGCCAGTCGGGTCCCAACTAACACAATGTTAGTTGGGTATGGTCCAATATACCAGACTAACATGGAGAGACCATGTCATTCGGGAATATTGGACTATACCCGACTAACGATTTGAGATACTCGGGTAAATTTATAAATACCCGACTAGCATTGGTTTTAGTCAGATATGATACTCGTGAATGCGACTAAGAGGAGATTTCCAGTAGTGGGTAATGCTATAGTATAACACACCGAAACCAAGAACTAAAACAGATAGAACTCAATGGAACAAATTTACACAAAAATATGTTTCCAGTTTTCAAAATAGATTGTGCAGCCGCAAAGATTAAGTTTCTTCAAAATTATAAATGAGTTTACAAAGTATACCATCACAAACATCCCTTCAGTGCGTGTAGGGAGCTCCTCGAACTTTCTCAGTGTCTCGTCACCTTTAGTAACTTTACCAAATACTGCATACTAAAGAGTGTACAAATTATAATGTCATTAGCACTAACATGAAATACAATTATGAAGAAAAAAATGATTAAATAATTTGTGATAGCTAACATACCTGGTGATCAAGATGAGGGGCGTTTCCGAGAAGTATTGAAAACGAAGATCCTGCACTGTCTGGATCTGCGTACCTACATCAAAACAAAGTGTGGCGCTAAGAAATTGAACTTTGATCTTCAAAGACAGTTCAGAAGCAATTTAAGTTAAACTTAGTGATGGGAAGAGAAGGTCAACACCTACGAACATATACTAGGTCACTGAAGAAGGTTAGATCTGGTTTCGTCCGAGAACGTGAATGGATACATTGAAATTAGTAGATTTTGGACATACTAATCTATCATTTTGAATGGAACAAAGAAATTAAAAAATAATAACAGCAAGGGAACTTCGACACAATTTCACTAGAATTTCCACCATTTCCTTTTCGGGCGTGAAAATTGTATACTGTTTAAGAAATGGCCTCAATTGGAAAGATGAATTTGCAAATGAAACAACATACATGAGTCAAACAGCATAAATAGACGTTTATCATTTGCACTAATTAACACTTGATATCCACCTGATTTTCCAAAAGATTATAATTTGCAACACGGTGAAACTTATCATAATTCATATACAATAATGTTTCTCTTATCAAAAGGAAAGCAAAAAAAATGCCGTTATCAGTAGCAAAAAAACTACAAATGAAACACCATAGACAAGACAAATAGAGTGAATAGGCGTTAACACTAGCACTAAACATGCAAGACCAACACACGTGGTTCTCAAAGAGCATATGCCATCAAGATACGATACTCCACATCAATTACCAAAATGATCACAATTCATAATGCAATGAAGCTTATCACAATTCATATCCGATTAAAGCTTCTCTTACCAAAAGCAAAGCAAAAATGACGTACCTGCCCATGGAGAGAATCCCTCGGACATGCTTGACATCGCTAAACTCACCCACTACAGTTTTCACAGCTTCCTTCCTTTGGACATCGTTCATAGGAGCCGATCTTCCGCCCGCCACATCCGCCACTTGGGCAACAAACCCTCTATCAATCTAAACCCAATTCACCGATTTGTCATCAGCAACCACAATGCAAACAACAATCATCAACCCAAAATCAATATCTTCGTTCTTAAACTAGCTAGTACACATTGATAATTGATTATATTACCCTGAAGAAATGGTTGGTATTGTAGCATCCAAGACGAACCAGCTTGAAAATGTGCTCAACAGTGATGGGTGCAACATCTGGGTAGAACCCAAATTCAATATCTCCGTAGTTGGTCTGCTCAAAAACGCATCAACACAATTCAATTTCCCCCCAAAAATCAATAAATCCCAAAACTGGTCACAGCCCAACATCACAATCCAAAATCAGGATCTGGGTCAATCCAAATCGGAACCAAATCATCATCTAAACATCAAAATCGAATCTCTCTGAGTCAGATTCTCAAGTCAATGCGACGAAATGTAAAATTAGGGGAAAATCGAGATCGCACCTGAAAAACGACTCGGGCCGAACCGAGCTGGGGATCGGAGGCGCTTGAGAGCACCGATACAAAGCTCAAGCAGCTCAAAAAGAAGCTCCAGCTCCAGCTATGGCTTCCACTGAGCTTCCACATTGTGTGTTCTGTTTCTGAAACCGAGTAACATGAACTAAGAAGACGACCCAGATAAAATTAAATTAAATTAAATATAAAATTATGAATATGACGTATCCGTGACGTCTGCACATGGCCCAACTAAAGCTGTGTCTAAGCCCTCTAGTTAGGCCGGACTAGGTGTGGCCCATATTTACCTGGAAAGCCCGAAGGCGGGCCCAAAATAACCATGACTATAAGTTTTTGTTAATTGAACTAACGAAAATGCCAATTTTACCCTCTACCTTTTACTATAAAGCATTTATTTAATTATATACATATAAAGCACTTAATTTTACATGCATGTATAGAAATGTCGAAATATAATATACAAATCTGAAAAAATAAACTCAAAGTAAATATACGACTTGACATGATACTTTAAGCTCTTGTATGGAAGTAAATTTAACTATTTTTTTATTTATCATAATTCAAAAAATATTGAGAGCGTCTCTTCTTTGTGGGTTTCATCATGTGCGACCTTATGGAAGGCGTCCTACCGGTGGTGGTCGTCAGCCGCGGCGACTCGGGAGAGAGATTTTGGACAGCGGGTTCCGACCCATGTCCGCCCGGTATTTTCATCTCGGTCAGCTTTTTGTTTTTTCGGCTTTCAATCTCTGTTTGATGGCTCGGTACTAGGAGGGATCCGGTGGTCTATGATGTAACTGGGTAGATTTATGTAAACATATCGAACTTTGGGGCCTCGGACTTCTCTAATATGTCTTCGCAATGTCCCTTTGGGCCTTTTGGGGGACATTCGCGTTGCGTCATCTTGCGTTGTAGGAATATTCGGGATGTCGTTTTACGTTCTTGCTGTAAGTGGTTCACGAGATTTATTCAGCTAACTGAGGTGGATGTCGTGAGGCTTATATACACGTTTTTGTGCTTCGGTTGAAATCTGGTTATTGTTAACTTATCTCAAAAACATTGTATCAAAGCAACATATATGCTTGTCATGTGAAACTTGTAGTAACTTATGTAAGATTCAGGTGTGGAGGTTATCCATCGTCTATTCTTTTTGTTCTCGGCCGCGAGGTTAGTTTATTATTTATAAAATTAAGTGTTTGATTTTAAAAAAAAACTACAAGCATTAACATTCCTTTCAATATTTAAAAATTTATTATCCATTGTGCTTAGAGAACCCAAATTATCATCATTTTCTTATAAAATATTTAGATGTCGGTCCAAATTAAAATACTTAAATCCCACTAAAAGGTAAGGCCTTAATTTTAATAGTTTCAAAATGAATATGGAACACATGTAGAGTTAGGTTCAAATTAAATTATTCATTAGGTGTACATGAAGAAATTCCCAACACAAATACATGCTCACGTAGTCATAGATTCTCCACTTTGCATAGTTGGTGCATCATCACATGACCCTCAAGAACATTTGCACTACCATGATTAAGAGATGTCAATGATTTTAGGCTCTTGCTTTGGAATAATATTTTTTCCTTTTTTTGCATTTCATAATAAGTTAATTTTTATTTTTCTTTGAATTTTGATTGGTTCCTAACTTGACATGCAATAAGTTCCCTAGTCATGTCATTATTGGAAAAAAAGCATATGAACCATCACTTTATTTGAAATAGAAATGTCCAGAAGAATATTATATTCTATAATTTTGTTACATTTTAAAATTGAGTAATATGGGTTGATTGAATTTGCATGTTCGTTAATTTAATTCGTATTTTCAATTTAACATTTGAGACTGACGTGTAAGTTTATTAACGATTAAAAAATGAAGTGCATTTGTTTAATTATTTATATAAAAAAAATAAAATTAATTTGGAAAAAAATATTGGAACTAAATACTTTTTATTTTCCCTTGATTGGCAAAACCCACAAATTTCTTCTATTACTGTTGAATATGACATAAAGTTCTCTATATATTAATTTATGATTTCAAAATGAAGATGAAGAAGAGTTAGAGTTGTGTACATGCATCGTAAGAATTTTTTTTTTCAGAAAGTGACAGCTTGGTGAATGTGACATTTGCCTAACAATTTTGGATTTTGCTTACCATTAATTTTTTTATTTTTATGGAAATTGTGTGTAATTTGTGATCATGTGGGTTTAGGAGGGGAATATCACAAAAATGAATACATTCACCACAGGGGAATTTTATATTTTATAGATGAGCATACAAAATTATTATATAATATATTAATCTCTATCTAAAATATTATTGATAGCGAGTTATCACTATATAACATGTGAGTTAGTGTGACTTTCGAAATATGAACTTCTAGATAATGATTTGATATTATATCCATTATTTATCCTTATACTAATTAGACAAACATTATGGAAATCAATACGAAACTGTTCATATGTCACATATGTTAGTTTGTAATAGGTAAGAGAATATTAACGATAAACTCGTATCCAAAGAAATTATATTATATATTGAAATTTTAAGCAGAAATTTTATATTGTTAAGATGAACATACAAAATTATTATATAATATATTCACTTCTATCTAACATATTATTGATCGCGATTTTTGATGATCTATCACCATGTAACATGTGAGTTAGTGTGACTTTCGAAATATGAACTTCTAGATAATGATTTGATATTATATCAATTATTTATCCTTATACTAATTAGACAAACATTATGGAAATCGATACGAAACTGTTCATATGTTACATATGTTAGTTTGTAATAGATAAGAGAATATAAGCGATAAAATCATATCCAAAAAAATTATATTATATGTTGAACTTTTAAGTGGATTGAATTTTAAAGAAAAACATAATTCAATGATGTTTATAATGAGTATGAAAATACGATCGATCATCTCAAATATAAACAAATTATATCATACGTTGAATTTTTCAAGTATATCTGATAGAAAATCAGTTAAATGTATCAAAGAAGTTTTGGAACAAATGACATGCACTTAACAACCCCGTGAATGAAGATATGGAATTTTGATGATTTCGGTTGAATGGTTCTTAAAAGCTTGATGGTGTTTTGTGGGAGATGGGCCCATGCAAAAGATAAAATCCCTAACTAATTAAGAATTTGCATGTCATTTAAACAACCATACATGTCACATGGGCAAACTCCACCACAAGAACACACTTTCACTTCTCTTACACTCCAAAACAAGGAACAATACCATTAGCTGTATGAATAAGACACTTCCTTCTCAATTAATTTAAAATCCAGTCCAACTAAAATTTTAAACTAATAAACAAAAGTCATAGCACACATACAAGACTAGAATAATAGTTATGTATTTCTCACATTTAACATTTAATTTCTTTGGTAAAATATTTAAATTAGTTATTATATATTAACTTAATTTTTAGATGCATACTATTTAATTTTAAATATGACCCCACTAAAAACTTAATACAAATTAAAGTTGTAAGATATGTTTACAAAATAACGAAGAGATATATATATATATTTCTCACATTTAACACTTTTCTTTCATAAAATGTTTAAATTAGCTCTTATATATATATATATTTATTTATTTATTTATATTTATATATTTAAGATGGAAAACTAATATTTCCCCCCTTTATTTTGATGTGATTTTTCACACCATAATTAATTTTTTTGCTAGGTTGCGTATAACAAGTGTTACGGCTCCAAAAAGCCTTCACCATGCCACCAACAAGAGAGAAGATTGTGGAGACAATCCAAAGACTTATTTTTGGTAATTTATTTAATTTGTGCCTCTCTTGTAGATATCTAAACTTGATTGGACTTTTGTTTCAGCTTCAATGACCATATTTTTCACATCTCTCGTAACAATAGAGTGGTTAGATTGCGATTTCCCTCTTTTTCTTATGCTAATTACATTGTTTATATCATTAATGAATAGGCAAAGCGATTGAATTACTTTTACCCACCCATCAAGATCATATATCATCGACGAGTGGACATAATGAAAATTTTTTATAATAATTGATTATATCCTTTGGTATCATATTATAAACTCAATCTACTTAACAATTCAAATTAATAAGTAGAAGCCTATCAAGACTAATTATACATGTGGCTAGTAATTATAAACTGACAAAATACTTTAATTCTTGACAAATAAATCGAATTAAAATAAATAATTATATGTAAAAAAATGATAACATTGCAATATATAATATGTATACAAATTCACATGCTAAACAATAAAAATTGAACATGAATTAAATCTTTGAATTATTTGAAAATTCTATTCAACTATAAAGTCAAATATTATAGAATATCCTTTATATAATTAAGAGTTCAAATCCGACTCTCTACCAACTTTTTGAATAAAAATTTCCGTGTAAACAATAGTTTACATTAGTGATCCAAAAGCTAGCTTCACATTGGTGGTCGCATACCAACAAGAAGACTAAAATAACTAGTCAAACGTGAATAGGAATGAGCTTTTTAGGTCAATAAGTACGGGCTTATAGCAAGTTTTTTGAGAAAATTTCAAATAATCTCTTTTAATTATAACTAAGTTTTACTCAACTTTAAAATTAACTTGAAAAATCTATTAAGTTTGAAAAAATTTCACTTCAACTTTTTAAATTAATTTTTTTGAAAATTTTGTTAATTTTTACGAAATGACGTAAATGCATGCTATTGCATTAAAAAAATTAAAAATAAAATTTTATTTTCATTCTTTCTTTTTGTAAAAAAATTAAGAAAACAAAAATTCAAATTAAAAATCATTTATATTTATTTTTTAATACAATGGTATTTTCGTCATTTCACAAAAAATTAACAAAAATTACTGAATACAGTGTAGTGAAATTTTTTCAAACTTATGAAATTTTAAAAGTTGATTTTAAAGTTGAGAGAAGTTAGGTGAAATTCGACTATAATAAAAATTTATGTAAAAAAATTTCTAATTTTTTTGTTCACATGTTGTCTACTACCCATAATTTTTGTTATAACTTTATTTATTAAAATCTTCGTAATGATAAATTTTCTAAGGCTTCGTGAGCATGACGTGTCCACGTGCCTATGTTTGCAAAACCACATTTTTATTCATTTTGAATAATTATTTACTTAATTACACGTTTTGGTAAACCAGCTTTACGTTGTTATTACAATTTCCACACGTTTGGAGAAACTTTTCGGACAAAACACTCGCGTTGCGTCCACTTGGAGCTGTCCACGTGCGCCGACACGCGACGCGTGGTACTAGATTCTTGTCTTTGGTTATTTAATGGTCGCGCAATTACCCATAAACTTATCCCCCAACCTGTGCTGTGCACACGTGTGTCCGTGTGTTTTTAGTTCTTTTTTATTTAAATAAAAAAAATTACCCAGCTACAAATTACTACTATCCAATTAATAATTCATCTCAAATGGTATAGAATTTAAGACTAAAATTAAATCCTTACTTCAAATACACCGACATTATATTTTAATAAATATATAAAAACAAATATATTGAAGGGGTAATTGTAGTTAGTTAGGTACGCATGATTTTTTTTCTCCAGCTTGAGAGGTCATCTTAACCAAACTAATTATCACCATTCTACATTTTATAACAGAGAATATGAAATGACGATTCTGACCGATGGATCTGGTCTAAAGCATCTACTAGCGAAATTAATTTCAAAAATCTGTGGTATGACCGGAACATTTGGTGTGAAGCGTACTAGTTCAATTCCGATTTGGGATTGAAGTCTCCTTCCTCCTCATCACTAAGCTCCACTCGTAGCTTTGCTCGGCTGTTGATGACTCGCCGACGAGCTGCCCTCGCTGTCCCCTGCTCTTCTAGATAATCGACACGAATCCATAAACCTCCTAGACCATCTATGAACACCGATCAATGAAGCTAGAATCCTGAACATGATCCTCATCTGTCCTCTCCTCCCCTAATCGAGGACGACTTCAGCGATTCAACAATTCGCGGTCGACGAGTAACCTTTTCCCTCTCACTCCTCTGAAAGCGTTGCACAAAAGTGGTCGGACTCAAAGCACATGTACTCCGTCTGGCCAGCAAATAGGGCTCCATCAAACTACATTGGATGTGGGGTCTACTCCATCAGAACCAAGAATCTTGGGTCGGGCTCACTAAAGTGACCCGAACAGAATCACGCAGGAAAAAACTGCCAAGAAAACATCAGAAAAAGATTAGTCCAGAAAGAGTATGGACGACGAAGGGAGATAGAGAGGGAAGGGAGAAAAGGGCAAAATCGTTATTTTAATTTTCTTTATGCAGAAAGACTAATATGCATATCCTTGAACACAAATCAAGTATTTAACGGAGGGCAAAATCATTATTTCATAAAAATAAGTTATACAGTGTGGAACAGTTATAATGAATTTGATTTAACTGACGTACAAATTTTTTTAAAAAAAACTTTAAATGTACTAAATAACCGTGATATCGGTTCTCATAATAACAGTTATCGTACACGGTATACGCTCTGTACTACGACCAATGCTCATTGTTATTCACGATGAATTAGGTAAAATCGTAGGTTTTATGGATAAAATTGCGTACTGGCTTGCACGGGATTACTTTGTCCCGTATCTTGGGTTAATGCTAGTAAGTGACATAACACTCGAGTTTATAATAAAAATCCTACAAAACCCGTAAATTTAAAACCTTGTACAACAAACAATAGCTTAAAAGGGCAGGGGCCCACGTATCGCTTTGCGGCTATTGCAGTAAGTTTGATCATGCAATTACCCCAATATTTAATTGTCGTGGACAAAAAATTTTGCATTTGAAATAAATGCCGAAGGAAGACCGGTTCAAAGGGTAGGACCGTAATTCCACGACCCCAACAGTGAACGTAAACATGAAGTTTTGAGTATTCAAACATACTATTTCTGTCCGAAAATAAAAAACTAAAGAACTTCTATATTATTTATAATGAGCGGTGGCGATAAGATCAAAATGAGGGCGACTGATTCTGGGCCGTCGGATGTGAATACCAAGAGAATAAATTGCTGTGGGGACCACAAACGAGAGGTGATTGGCGGCGAGTGACGGTTTCGGGACCATATCCAACGCATAGCTGACTCAGAAATAAATAACTGATTGTTCACTGTAGCGACCGGTGGCTCCTGTTTGGAAACTGGGACAGGGTAACACCGAATGAGGATAGCGGTCATAGTCAGGGATCGAATCATATCCTAATTTAACGTGACATTGAGATTTAACGTAAAATCAATTCATTTGTCATCATTTAATACCAAATCTCACATAAATCTCTATCTTCGAATACGACAATTACATGAGTTTTGTTCGGTTTGAGTTTCCAATGTCACGTTCATTTAAATAAAATATAATTTTATGATTTAACTAAATTTTACTTTGACATATTTAATATTTTTATGCGGAATTTTCAAAACATGTATCTGGGTTAACAAAGCATATTGAGCAAGCGTATGCGCTGTGCCATTACTATTTCTGCAAGCGAATTTAACATTAAAACTGAAACCAAACCTATTATATAAGAATATACACTCATATATAATTTCTTACCATGTCCCATAACAAATCTCGCCTAGCTATTCTCTTTGATTACGTATAAAAACACATCACTCGTGTTTGCCACCAAAACACTTGTAATTATTATATTTTTTGAAAATAAACTCTTGTAATTATAATACCTGAAAACATGTCAAACACATTAAAATGAAATCGATAGAAATGTGTAGGTTTAGGTCAAGCTTGTGAAAATGGCATGCATGTAATTAATTTAAAATTGAAATGATTAGAGAGAATCTATGCACATTCAAAAGTTGGATATATACTTAGAATTTATCCATTTATTGTGCCCTAATCGTATTGGAGACGTAAGTATAAAAAAAGTTTTTAGAATATTTATGTCTTGAATAATTTAAAGAAGCCGTTAAATTTGAACTGGTAAGAGTTCCATTTAATGATTGAAAACTAGAAAAAGAAAACAATCTATAAACTTCAAAAAATTAATCATAAACTTTAATATTTTCAAATAACAATAAAATATCCTATCCGAATTTTTATATATAAATATACACACATAAATCCATAATTTGGTAAAATTAATATAAAAATTTATGATCAGTCTGATTTATTCGATTAACTTTTAATTAATTTTCAAATTCTCTATTGGCTTGAATATATTTTTTTATTAATTCTATCCACTCTATTAATTATTATTATTTTTAAAACACTATAATAACTTTTCGATGGCCCTACCGGCAACCACCACACCACCTTCCTCCTCTTTGGATTATTTATGAAAAGAAGAGAAAAATGAAAAAAAATACCGAAAAATATAAATATTAGTAATATTTATTTATGAAAAGCATAAAAATTAAAAGGAGATGTGTATTAAAAAAATTAAAAACAACAAAAACAAATGAAATAAGATAAAAGGCCAAAAGGGTCCTCCAAAAGATTTTGCTCCGAAGCCAAAGGCCCAAAGCCAAAGCCTCAAGCTCTCGTCGCTCTGATTTCCAGAGAACAAGAACCAGAGAGAGAGAGAGAGAGAGAGATTGATGTAGCTTAGAAATTTCAATCAAGCCCCATTTTCTCCTTATCCAATCCGTAAGTCCCCTTTGTAAATTTTTCTTGTTCATTACTCAATATACTGCTAATTTTGATTTTCGGCTTCGATTCACTTGTTTCCGTATCGGATCTGATTTTGACTTGAAAATGAGAGAACTGGATTAAATTGATGTGGTGGGCAGATCTGAATCTGCATGTTCCGCATCGGAATCGATGAATTGAGCATCAATTTTGGGTAAAATTTGTGGGTTTTTTTTAGAGTTTGTGATTTGATTTGGGAGATCGATTCTGGGTTTTTTTTGGGTTTCTGGGCACTCTAGCTTCTTTTTTGACTGAAATTTTGTTTTGATATGAGCTGATTTTGACTTAGATCCTCAAATCAATCTTAGGTTTGAAGATTGGATTAATTTAACATATATTTCCCCCAAAATAGATCGGTTGTTCATTGCATGCAGATCGATGAACCTTGAAGGGGAAGTTCAGGTTCCATCATAAATTGGGTTCTGCTTTGTTAGAATCATTTGATTTGATAAACAATTCATGAATTTTTGAGATTTAGGTTTTGGAAACAATATAGAAAGATTCATCACTTTCCTTGTTTTTGTCTCTCAGATTCCAGTTGGTTAAACTTGAAATTGAATCAATAGTATTTGAACTGGGGATTGAGGGTTTTGGATTTGGAATTGCTTTAAAAGTTAAAAGACACAAATTTTCCATTTTTGTGGAGTTTATTGTTTGTCTCTCAGATTCTATTTGGTTAAACTTGAATCAATAGTATCTGAATTGGGGATTCAGGGTTTTGGAATTGCTTAAAAGCTAAAAATACCCAAATTTTCCATTTTTTTTGGAGTTCATTGTTTCTAAAGAAAAAAAAAAGAGGATTTGGATTGGATTGGGTTTATGAATTTACTACTGATTGAACTGGGGACTTAGGGTTTTGGATTTGGAATTGCTTAAGTGGTACCAAATTTTCATTTTTTGTGTGGAGTTTATTGTTTTTAAGAAACAAATCAGGATTTGGATTGGATTGGGTTTATAAATTGCTACTGATTGAAATTACAGAGACATGTTGGAGGGTAGATCCTGTCTTGTAAGGGTGATCTCATCCTCATCGAGCCAGTGGTCCAAATCGACAACTTACATGAGATACACCCTCGACGGTGATATTCCAAACGGGAAGCGCCCGTTAGACCTCCCCGAGGAAGAGGAGGACTGTCTCTGTCGCCAGAGCAAAGCTCGCAAGCTATCGGATCCTTGCGAGAGCGTTGTTGAGGAGGGCCAGAGCTCACCCGAACTCGACGAGGTAGAGGGTGATTCTGATTCGGGTTCGGGCTCTCTATTCGGTGCCATCGGTAGAGACAACTCCATTAGCTGTCTCATTCATTGCTCGAGGTCTGACTATGGATCCATCGCCTCCTTGAATCGGGATTTCAGGGAATTAGTTCGAGGCGGTGACCTCTACAAGCTGAGAAGAAAGTACGGTGTCGTTGAGCACTGGGTCTATTTCTCGTGCCACCTCCTTGAGTGGGAAGCGTTCGACCCGATTCGACTCCGTTGGATGCATCTCCCGAGAATGACCTCAAACGAGTGCTTCATGTGCTCGGACAAGGAGTCGCTGGCGGTGGGCACAGAGCTTCTCGTCTTCGGCAAGGAGGTCATGTCCCACGTGATATTCCGATACAGCGTGTCGACTAACTCGTGGACCTCGGGGATGAGGATGAACGCCCCGAGGTGCTTGTTTGGGTCTGCCAGCCTCGGGCAGATCGCGATATTAGCGGGCGGGTGTGATTCTTCAGGAAGCATCCTCAGCTCGGCCGAGCTGTATGATTCCGAGAGCCAGACCTTCGAGCTCCTCCCGAGCATGAACAAGCCGAGGAAGATGTGCTCGGGGGTGTTCATGGACGGGAAATTCTACGTCATTGGAGGAATCGGGGGGAGCGAGCCCAAGCTCCTCACGTGCGGGGAGGAATATGATTTATCGACGAGGACGTGGACCGAGATCCCTAACATGTCTC
>JAYMTP010002007.1:0-21346 GCA_036897365.1 Geranium brycei
CCGGCGTCAGGGGCGGCATGTCGCCGCGGTCCGTGCAGCTCGTGGCGTCCGACGCCGGCATGGCGGTCGACGCTCAGCTCAAAGTGAACCCTCACGGCGGCCACGTCGGCACCAGCAGGGGCCAGGAGGGAAACGACTGGTCGTTTCATCAGTCGAGAAATGGAGAGGACTTGACCGTCTCCATCGATGATTATATGTAGTTCTATTATTAGAAAGTGACCTTGTCATTCGAATCATGTAATGTTATATATAATGACACTTTGTTATACTTAGTTATAGCAAAATCACAATTTCATACCCTAACTACTTTTCTCTCTATTTCCTGAAATTTTTTTTGGGATAATCTACTTTTAAAATGCATAATATACCTAAAATACCCCTGGTTCAATTGAAAAAAATAGAATTGAACTAATGAAATCAAACTGGTTCGAATTGGGCCGGTTCAAATCAGATTTATTGATCCGAACAGTTCAAAACCTTAATTAATATAATGATATTACAAATAATTAACAAAATTAAAAAAAAAACTTCAGAACCTCCTCCTCCTCTGATTCGGTGCCTCTGTTCGAGGAGTCTCCGGTGAATCCTCCGGTCCCGGCGGCTCTGTCGTCTCCGGCAATGACGCCACTATCGTCGTCTCCGACGATTGAGATAGTGAAGCAATGGAAACAAATGAAGCAATGACATAAGTTGAAAATTTGAATGACCCATAAGAATATTTTAGTCATTACAAATTAAAGTTGAACCAGTTCAATTCTGGTTTGATAAAACAAATTGAACTGGTTTAATTTTGGTTTTATAAATCAAATTGGACTGGTTCAATTCTAGTTTCTTAAAACAGGGGTATTTTAGTCATTTTAACGTAGATTGTCACAAAAAAATTGTCAGGGTACTAAAAAAAGAAAAAAATAATTAAGGTATGAAAGTGTCATTTCGCTATAGTTAAGTATAACAAAGTGTCATTATCTCTCTATAATATAATTGAAAAAGGCAAGTTGTTACTCACATATGCTAGGTATTGTTGGCAAGAAAGTCATGTCACAAAATGATTGGAACTTGAAATTTATATTGTTTCATGTGACAATTTAATTGACCATTTTCTTTCTATATATGTCAATAAGACGTGGATGGACATAGGTATAAATATAAAATATAAAAGTATTGACCTGTTTCTCACATTTGAATTGTTTTGATCTAAGAAAAATAAACAATCTAACCATATTCTAATGGAATAGAAGTTATTAAATCTGTGTAGAATATTTGATTTATTTTCTCTTCTCCAACTACTTCACAAAAATGAGCAACATATATTATACATTTTGGATATACAAGACAGACAATCTAGATTCTTAACAATTGAAAAGAGCAACAGTCTAATATAAGTTATGGGGCTCGTAGCAATGTTAAAAAACACAAAGTACTAGTTAAGCTGATAAGAATTTCTAAATACTAATCGAGTATTAGTCGAAAATAAATTAAATTCAAAAATTAATCAGAGACTAATAAAAAATTAATTGGTGACTAATCGGATAAGTCAGAGATTTTTAAAACATTGACTCATAGTACAAATTTCTTCTTGATAATTAAAGCTAATGTTATTGAAAAGAGGCCAACTACTAATTTATAGACTTTTTATGGTTTTCAAGTAAAGCTTGCATCCTTTTGACTAACCTTATAAATCATAAATTACTTTATGTAAAAGTGAGCTGTCCTGGCGTAGTGGTTCAAGATGCTCCTTCC
Source organism: Geranium brycei (assembly GCA_036897365.1). Taxonomy (NCBI): domain Eukaryota; kingdom Viridiplantae; phylum Streptophyta; class Magnoliopsida; order Geraniales; family Geraniaceae; genus Geranium; species Geranium brycei. Next base: position 1,741 of record JAYMTP010002007.1, read on the forward strand.
TTGGCCTCGGTTAGGATTCGAGTCCTATTGCATCACGTGAGAAGGGTTTATAAGTTGAGGTAGAAATTAGGATTTATAGGTTGGGTTGGGTTTGTTGGGTGGGCTTTGAGTTGGGTAGTATAGGTTTAAAAGAAAATAATACAAATAAAATATGTAGCTTAATTAAATTAAATTAATGTATAACAAAATCCAGCTCTTTATAATGTTTGGTTGGACCTTTTATATAACTTTATGTTGTTCGGTCAATGATTTTTTATTAAGAATCGAATTGTCAAATTCATACATGAATTAACTAATGACTTTGTCCAAAACAAACACAAAAACCAAATAACTTATTGTGATACAATTTCTTAGTCTTGCTTATTGACAACCTATACGAATTCCCAAACCTAAAACACATAATTGACAAGACAACAATACATATTCCGCTGCAAGACCTGATTTGTACATTAACCAATTTTCATTCTAGCCTTAGCTGATGCTGGGAAAATGTAAGAGGGCCGGAGGGAAGTTTTATAGGGGAGCTAATTCCCTCCCGATACGGTCTCTCGGAGATTATAAGTCTATCAGTACCCGCTCGCCTTGTGTTACCATTTGGTGGTAGGATGAGCTTGAAGGTCCATCTAAGAATGTCCGGTGCAAACACCCGAAAAAGATAGAATATGTCATACCACCGTGGAAACTTCACGTATGCATCTCCCCTGCAAGCTCCCGCTACTACCATCCTCGCGAATTCCTCCACCGACCCACCTCTCACATTAACCTTATGTAAGAGCACAAAACATAGTAACGTCATGAGAATTAACATATACATATCAATATGCGCAAACATATGATTACGATATTGAGAGTCATTTATATAGGAATCGACTAAAACTATATAGGAAAACTATGAATAGCATAAAACACCAACTAATAAGTAATAAGACTAAATTAGAATACACAAGTAACCTAAATTATTGTAACAAATGTTTTTATGTTATTTGAAACATGAATTTCATATGATGAGAAAAACTTACTTCTGTATCTTCCCTCCATTGCATCTCCGAACCCTCCTCTACGATGAACTTGCCTCTTGTCATTTCATTCCCGACCCAACCGTGCGTTGCTATCGTTATGCCAATGTCACCTTTCAACTCCAACCTCAGCGTCTCGTAGAAGTTCACAAGCGCTGCCTTGGCAGCCTAATCATACAAACCAGAATATTCAAGAAAATATCGAAAGGAAAGCGCCACAACAATGTCATTTTCTTTACCGAGATGAAAATACAAGTAATTGGTCGAATATAATCACTTACCGAATATAAGCTCATTCTTGGCAGAGGTAGCCAGTTCTCTACTGACGCGTTCACGATGATTCGACCATTGCTCTGATGCAGGTAAGGGAGCGCAACAAACGTCGGATAAACATTCCCCCAAAAATTTATGTCCTGAAATAATATAGACCGAAATTAATTCGACGAAAACACACACGAAAGTTGTAGCGACTCGAAAGCATTACCAGTAAATGGGGAAACAGGGATGTGTCCGTTACGTCTTCAAAGTAGAATGTATGCCCGAGACTCGTCGCGTTTACAAGATGATCCACTGCCATGAATTTTAACAGAAGTGAACAAATTATGAGACAATTACTACAGTTTCCTGGTAACAATCAATGTATGATGTTTTGTACCTCGGCCATAAAAGTTGATGGCCCCGTTGACGAATCGACGACACTCGTCTTCCTTGACTATATCTGCAGCTATGATCATGACGTTGTTCGCACCCAACAGCCTCGCATTCTGGCTGATCCCTCGAAGCCTGGTGTCTCTTCGGGAGACCAGTACGAGGTTCGCCCCTCTCTTTGCGTATTCATACGCTATTTGCTAAAATATATGTAAAAACTTAGTAAAGTTTCTCCATGTCAAAACTACAATGGCAAAATTACTTTTACACAAGTAAAGTTTTGAGTTTAAACTTCCATACAAATGGGTGATAAGAAAATCTCAATTCCAAAACTAAGAAAATTACAGAGAGGGTGTAGTAATTTAGTCATATATTTTATGGTATTGTATTAGTTTCGACGTAATTGTTATGAGAACAGAAGATCAAAGAAGAATTTATCAGTCAGATATTAGAAATATAGATGATGAGAAATCATAATAGGCTGGTAATTTCAGAGATTAATTATTAATAGCTGAGGGGGACATGGGTTCACTTTAGTGTATTAAAAATTGCTAGGCGCACATATCGTTTTGGTGACTAATCAAAGATTAAATAAGAATTAAACAGAAAATAATTTGGGTTGAAAGATTAATAAGAAATTATAGAGATTAATCAGACAAGTCTGAGATTTTTAGAAAACTGAAATTCAATTTGTGATAGATTATTTTTGCTTGTTTTATCTTGACTCTTTAAATCGATAGGTTATTCATATATGAGTGACCAACGCTCCATCTTAAATTATTTGTATTATATGTTTCTGTTTCTTCGTCACAACTCACAAGTTTATGCACAAATAACATTTAGCTTTCTGGTTTCTTCATTAATTTGTCATAAATTTTAGTTGCATAATAAGTTAATGGGCATATTAATTATTCTCATTCTATTTTTCATAAAAGTAAATCAGATTATTATATTATTATAAAATATTGGAACGAGAGAGATTGAGACGTTGAGTTTGAGAAAATTGTACAAGGAGTAGAAAATTGTATTATTACCTCACCAAGGCCAGAAGAAGCACCAGTGATGAGAACAACTTTGTTGTACATATTTTCGCAGTAGAGAGACTTACACAGCCGCTCACAAGCGTCGATTAATCTCAGCGTCGGCCACGCGAACGCCAGCATCAAACAGCTCGCCGGCGGCGCTACAAAATCAAGAACACGGCTCATTTTATCCATTTCCTCCTTTCTTGATTCAATTTCAATCTCGAGAGACAGAGAATTGGGTTTGCCAAGTTTTGGAGATTGAAACTATATATGAGCGTGTAAGTAGAGAGTACACGTGTTTTGGTTGCGCGCTCATTTTGCGACAAATGGAACTCATTACATGGTACAAACAAAACATTTGCTTCTCTCGATACAACCTTATCCCTCACCACTTCATATGAAACATTTCTGTCTCGAGTGGTGTCGTACGGTTCAAATTTGTTCTACTCGTTTTGTTTTAGCTTGAGCCAACAATAGTTAGATTTTATAAGAACAAAACAAAATAGTAAATACCCATTTTCACATATGCTCTCAAAAGTCAAAACAAGTGATCTGCTAGAATTCAAACATTAGATCTCTTACAATCACCTTGACCAGTCAGATCAACCCTAGTAGCTAATTCTATGCGACAACAAAACAAAAGGGTATACATTTCTTTTCTTACCTCGATCCTCAGTCGAATCTCGCAGAGGTCTTTCATTCCGGGTCTGATGTGACGACACTTGTTTTGTATGCTTCCTACAATAAGAAGCTTAGTTAACAATAAGGGTGGGGTGGTCAAAGAACCACCATCAAGATCTATGATCACAAGAATAACATTGCTTGCTACTGTTTCATAGATAAATAAACTGGAGTATTGTATTGTTGCACACGAGATCATAACCGAAATGGAAAGGTCTCCGAGGTGGAGAAACCGAAACAGGATCTACAGCAAAAAGCAGCCAGCCAAGTAACTCTATATACATTTGGCTTCAACTTCCTAATCCTATTGATGATTATTATGCACCTCAGATAGATAGTTAATCGCCTACATATCTTGCTTAGGCTTCCGGCTCAGTTCTGAGTACTGACCTCCCATCAGTTGCAAAATCTCCTCCCACAAACCCTCCGAATTTGATGAACCTCCTCCGCAGATCAAATTTGAGCTGCATGCCGCTACATGCCAATAATCAGATTCGATCTCCTCCTTCAACTGATCTAGCTGCCACCCTGAATACCCAACAAAGAATCTAAAATCCTTTGGCTTGAGAAGCCCGTTACTTACCATCTCGGCAGCTTCACGCAGACTATTTCGAGCACCATAGCATAGGCCAGGGATCACTTCTTCAAGTCCGGGAAGAAGCTTTGTTTTTTCACCTGATCTCAACAGAAACATGCTTGCCTCTAGTGGCCCCCCAAAATGCAGAGGGCAATCGGCGAATGTAGTGGCTAGATCAGGATTCGTGGGTTTCATTTGCTTCATTTTTTTGTGAAGTGGGCGGTTGATGACAACCCCAACTGGCCCTTCCTGAGGGTTTATTGTTCCAGATTTCAGGAGGAGAATGACTGTTCTCTCAAAAGTACTTACCCCGTCAAGCTTTTCTGTAGCAACAAGGACACAACCTGTCTCAGGCACTGGGATAGGATGCGCCCATTTCAGGCCAAGTGATCTTGATTCATGGGGAATCCCTCCTTGGTCATGAGGATCGTTGTCTGCTTTCTCTGCCTGTATTAAATTCCAACAGCATAAGTATTGTAGGCAAACAGAATGTTACTATGCCAATAATAAGTTTTTTAGCTTCTAGGGAGTTCTTATCCATTTTCTTTCCTTTTTGAGTTACCAAGAAACAGCATCAATAAGTAGATATAGATAATGAATTCAACATGTCAAGGAAAAGTGGGGATTCAGAAAATTAACTAGCTTTACTCAGCTACAAGAAATAGAAATTTAGTTCACTTGTTAATTTTAGGAACCTAACGCTCATGCAAGGATTAAATTCCTCATATTGCTCGAAATATAAGACATTTATCCAGCCCAAAACAAGTCTAAAAGGTTAGGTTACTGCCTTCTCAAATGGTCAATCCACATTGGAACTGGTAGGTATATTGCCATTTGCAAATAATCTTGTACGAGATATGCAAAGTCTTGCATAAGTCCAATAGTCAGCAATTTCCGAGAGTTCATTTTATGACAAAATAATAGTTTCACAGCATGTAAAGGGATGAATACTGCACCTGCTCTCGAACAAATAGATTTGCTCTGAACTCTCTCCAGTCCAATTTTACACGACGGGGCTTCTGGAAACCACTTGAACCATTACCTTCTGGAACAGATTGATCACCTTTTCCTGCCATTATCATCAAATCCATATACATGGTAAATGTGAAGATCAAGAAAGTGTACCATTTCACAAAGCATAAAACGGGACAAAAATCTTAAATCTTAACCTATGAGCATCATAATCATGAAAATAACAAAATTTTAGATCCAAAGGTATCATATTTGCACTGACGAGGAACACCTTCTAATTGCTACAACCGATTCAACAATTTTAAACCAATCCTAAGGTCCTTGCTCAGCAAACCATCCAAATGGGGGAAAATGTATAATATGGAATATAAAGGTCTCTTCTTCCATAAGCTCCTTAGTCATAAAATTCAAAAACTGACATTTTCAATTATAATCAACAGCTTCTTCCCTTGCAGCTTCATTATAATTTACAGCTTATTCTCAACCAGACGAACAAGAAGCTACAAAACAATAACAATAACAAACCCAACTCAAGAAATCAAGGTAAAAAGGTCAACTAACAATTTGATCACAATATTCCAAACCCAAATGTATAAAAAGCTAAATAGGCAAGTACAATACCAGAGTCTCAAAAACAATGAATAAGTAACATGCATATATAATCGAGAGGGGCCAAGAAAACGAAAACCCAGAAAATTCCAAGCAAAACAAGGATCAAACCAGAAGCAGAAGAGGAATTATCGTGATTGCGATTGCTGTTGTTCTTCTTGGCCATAGCTCTGACCACAAAGCAGCTGGGAGCTCGAGCTCTTGTCTTCGGAAACCTAATAACATTGATCCTCGCAGCTGCATCGCCTCTTGTGTTGTTGCAGAGATTCTTCAGCAGAAACGAAGATCCTGTGGACTTCAGATCCATCGCCCAGAAATGCGAGCAATTTCTCCAGAACATGAAGCGAGATTTTTCGAGTTACTTCATTTATTTTCTCTCAGGAAAGAGTGAGGAAATGAAAATGACGCTGAATTCGAGAAACACAATAATGGAGTGTGCATTTTTCAATCAAATTGTTGTTACAAAATAATAAATATCATATATATACAATCACTGTTATGGATATTTCTAATACGGGCCGATATATGGGCGATATATCAATTTTTACAATTTTTTGAGACGTAACAACTGATATCAGTAAAAATACTGGTTAAACTAGTTAATTTAGCAAAATTCAAATTAATTCCGGTCTAATCTAGTCCAAATCAATTAATTCTAGCCTATTCTAATTTAAATTAGTTAATTTTAATATTGTCTGATGTAATCCGGTCTTATTTGGTCCACTTAATTAATTTCGATTTGAAATTTAAGTTAATAAATAACAACAAAAAATCAAACCCCCATTCACTCATCTTTTTCAGTTTCACGTTTAAAGTTCGAGATTATTGATAAGTTTAATATTAAAAATAATTAAATATTATTTATTTTATGCACTATTGCCAAAAGTTACAATATAATATGCTATTTCTTGTGTAATCGTATCTACTTACCTCTAAAAATTCAGTCTTTGTTTACAAGTTTGCAATTTTGGTCAAAATCTAATAATGATTTATGCAAAGCATATCAGATTGGTGGATAATGCATTGTTGAACATCTTTATTATCTTTGGTCGATAGTTTTATATTAAAAATCGATAGCCAACCTCCTTCAGAATATATAATTCATATGTAATTGTAGTTTCTCATGATATAACAATAGCTTTAATAAACTCATAATGAACAAACGTTGAAAATAAGATCACCGGTTAAATTAAAACAACAATTAAATTTGAGCCCAATTAAAATAGATTATTCATTGAAATGAAATAATTTTTGTTTTTGAATATTTCAAAAACATATTTGGGGTATTCATGTTGTCGTTTTGACAATTGAAGGACCAATTTTGCATTCAAGCGAATTATTAATCAAGCCGTTTCTGATGAAGTAATTAGCTTGGAGCTTCGGATAGAGAAGAAAAAAACAGCAACCACAAAAACATGAAAACTCATTCCTTTCTCCGTCCCTCGAACCCACCTCCGATTCTTGCTCCAAACCCTAATAGGAACCATCCCATTTCAGTTCCAGCTCCACTTTCAGTTTCTACTTTGAAATGGTCATCAGTTTCTCAAAGAATCTATGGAAATAGGAAATGGGTCTTCATCAGAACCAGAATTGATGCAAATCCTGAATCTAAGGAAAATGTTCAGATTCCCAGTGATAGTAATGGCAACCCATCAACCAGTGTCTTGTCTGTTCTTTGTCCACTCCTCAAGCTCTTCTCTGTAAGTCCCTCTATTCCCATTTGCTTTAGGATTATTGACCTTTTAGTTGTCTTTGGAACTGAATTGGCTCAAAAGATTATGACTTTTTTAGGTACTAAAATGACCAATACTTTCCCAATTATGATGGAAGATTAAATTGTCTTTAGTTGGAACTTAGAGCTGGTATTGACTATAATTCTCAGCATGCAAATGGTTTTCCTTTATTATAGTTTTCGATTTCATATCATTTGGTATAATTGTTATCTTACTGTTTCAGCATAAAAATTGTTTGTCTATTTCTGCATCGTGGTTCTTTTTTGTTGTCATAGTGTATTCTTGCGCTGTTGTTATGTATATGCGACTGGTCATAATTCTAAACGGTAACATAGTTTATGGGTATAGAATATAATCTCAGCTTCATGTTGGTCCACACATACACCAAAGCACTCCTGTTGTGAGCGACTGAGGAATGACTGTGTATGTTTCGTTTTCTGGAGACTTTGAAATCTATGAGTTCCCGGGTAGGGTGGAAAAACCATGAACATGGTTGTTTCTGATTGTGTTTGTTCAAGTACAAATTAGATATGTGTATTTGAGTTCAAGGAGAAATGCTTATCTCTGCAAATATACATAACCTCAAGTGCAAGAAGCTTCTCTGTAGTTTTAGTTTTTCACATTGGTCCCTTATTTGCCTTGCCAGTTCTCTTTGATTAAAAGCTATTGCCAACAGTTATTGGAGAGCGGAGACAGCTAGTATCTGTAGTCTTGTCATGGCAAAACTCTAGCTCCCAACTTTCTTTCTTCTAGTTTAGGAAGACCTGGCGATTGATGGTTCATCCACCTATACGGTGCTAATGATGCTATCCGCCTATCCCCATGTATCATTTCATACAAGTTGTGTCTATTTATCTTAGTGAATGGCGGACTGTATTTTTGGCAAAAACGAATAGCAAATTATATTAATACTTAAACTGTTTTGATATTATGATATCAGATTATGTTAATCATATGGTACTTTGTTTTCTTAATTTTCTGAAAGCATCCTTATGGCTCTCTTTTTTTTTCAGGGAGGTGACCCCTCTCAAGAACGGAATTACAATTTGGAGGTAATCTCCTCAAGTTGTCATTTAATTTTTTTACCATCTCTTCGTTTCTTCTGCAACTTTTTTGTTTGTTTATATAATAGCCTCTTCTTTCCCTTAAGCTCTTTTGGCAAACCGTTTTTCAATTCTATTTTCGGGTCAATTTCTTTCTCTATATTCTCATGGAAAATTTTATACATGGAATCTATTCAGAATGTGCAATATGTTTGAGCAATTGTACCTTATAGATACCCCTGATGGTTATCATTTTTGTTTCAAAATAGTAGGTTTTAACATCTTCCTTATCTACCCTGGCAAGACTTCCATGGGGATCAAGATCACTACCTGCAAATTTTGGAGTCCAAGAAACTGCAACTTCAAACCCTCCCATGCGTTTGCAACTCTTCGAATTTGGTAGGCTTCTTCATCAATTATATCTTTCATCAGTACCTCTTCATTTCATTGCATGATGTTTGAATGGTTATGACATGAAAAACCTTCATGCTGAAGGGTCAGAATACACTATATTTATGCAACTGTATAATATTCTACAATGGAAAATCATTAGTTGTGAAAACACATGCACTCCAACATATTGATGATGTATATTTTAAATTAGCATGGCATCAACTTCATATTAAGTTTTTAACAGGTCTTGAGTTCGTGTCCGTTTTGGCTCACAGGTCATGAGACAACTTTTCAGCCCTACCCAAAAGAACGGTTCAGAGAGAGTTTTATCACAAAATTCAAGTACCATCACTTGTTTTGTTTGACACATTTAACTGTTTTCTCATTCACCCATGTGTCCTATATAAATTAAATCACTTAGCTTTTGCGGTTTAGAACTGAATATACTTCTTTTTTCGAGGGGAGAACTAAAATACTTTCAACTAAGTTGTAATACGATTTGGTACATATAATCTTAATGGCTATTTTGAATAACAGGCTTGTATTGAATGAATGCTTCCTGAGTTGAACAATACAAATGTTTGTTTTTTTTCAACAGAGGCGTGCCCATTTTGCAGGAGGGTTCGAGAAGCTGTCACAGAATTAGATCTTTCCATAGAGGTGAGCATCACTAAATAGGTACAATCACCAATATTTAGAGGGAATAATATTCTTAGACTGAAAATGCTCTTTTGTATGGTTTCTCCTAACCAACCCAAACCCACTATTTCCTATTTCAGTTGAATGTCAAAGTGACGTAAGACAGCGGCAAAACAGTTTCAATTAATAGAAGAAAATATATAAATTAGAGGAAAAGGTGGAGATATCAGAAAAAAGAGATCCTGGATAAGAATCAATAGAGGAAATCAATACTTTCTATTCAGTATTAATTATCATAAGCTAATTCTAACTGAAGACGTGCATTTATGTTTATAGAGAATACCAGTTACAACCCAATAACCAGAAATTGTCAAACCAAACAGGCAACTAACTGATATAACCAAACTAAATAAGTGATAAACCAAAGCCTAATCCCAATAATATCATAAAATAACTGAGCTAGGTCTGTAAGTTCCCCATCACACAGATTTATGTGGCATGGGCTTCACTGAAAAGATGTGAGTTAATATATCTATATGGCTTATCTAGCCAGCAATATGCATTGTCAATCCTTGTTTTAAAGGACGTGGATACCAAAATGATTGGAAATAGCTTATGGGTTAAGAAGATACTACATATTATATTAAACCAAATTCCGATCAGATACGGTTCATAAAAAAAAATAATGTTGAACTTTCAGGCATAACTGACATGTGAACTTCATGGAATATTAAATTATGCTACAGCTGGTTTTAGTATTGTTTTGTCTGTCACTCATTAACATATAACATTTATATGCAGGTATATCCCTGCCCAAAAGGTTCTGTAAGACATAGGGAAATGGTTAGAAGCATTGGTGGCAAAGATCAGTATGTAATGCAATTTTATTATAACTTGTCATATGAAGCTAATGTTACCATTTCAATTGAGTTGCGTACATTATCACACACTGGAATTGCTATGACCGAAAATGCAAGATAACCATTTCTCATGGTCATGGATGACCCATATCATATACTGTTAAACAAACTGTCCGAATCACTTGTCACGCATATCATATCCTTATTGTTGAGTGCACTATTGAGCATTTATGACACACGATGCCTTTCCAGGTTTCCTTTCCTCGTTGATCCAAATACTGGTGCTTCAATGTATGAAAGTGGTAAGTGATAAACCTTCAATTCTAGAGCACTATGCTCTTGTTTCTGTAGCGTAAGCTTCAATTCAAGTCAATTTAGTATTTTCAAGCGGAGAATATAATACAGATAAATTACTAAAATTTTAAATTCTTGAGCTTGTGGTTGTTTACATTACAATTTAGATATTACTGAAGAAATACGAAAGTTAACAAAAAAAAACAGGAAGTGAAATGAGATGACTGGGAATCTGGAAACTACAATGGTCTTGATGTTAATATCAATAAATGCTTTCCTTGCATACTATCAGTCATTTTGGATAGATTTTTAGGGATGAAACAATTTATTTTTAAGAGAGTCAGTGCTTAGAATGCTAGGGACTAGTTGCTCAGATTAAGCATGCACTGTAGTATCACATAGGATAAGTAATAGATAAGCAACTTGTTGCATGTATCCAATACTGGATAAAATTGAATATCAATATTGGTTTGACTTTTATAATTTCTCCAATTTTGGAATTGGGTGGACTGCTTTTGGGCTTACACGGTTGAGGATCTTGTACCAAAAAGGTCATTTCTTCAATCAATACGAGACTACTTCATCATGCATGTAGTATCTTCATCACTGTTCTTGTATTATATGAGCTAGTTCAGTATCTTAGGAAGGGTAGCATATCCATGTACCGGGAAAGTGGAGCATTAACTCTGCTAACCCTTAAATTTTGCTAGGAATGAGAGCGGACACCTACCAAAGCTTGCTTCCCTTGCCTAACTGATCAAGCACTTGAACTTGTGGCCTGGGAGCACAAATCTTGATACATTCAAAGGCTGATAAAAAAATCAAAGTGGCACCTATTTTGGAATCAAGAGGAATAATATGGATTAATATCTTTCTTGTCTTCAGGAGATATTGTGAAATACCTATTTCAGCAATATGGAAAAGGGAAAAGCCCCTCGATGGGTCTTTTGGAAAGGTATTAAACCTCAGTATCTTCCCTAAGTGCATTGGTTTGTATATACTACATGAGTGATTCTTCTTAGTCAAATGATGTAGCTAATGATACCAGAAAGTTACTATAGGTCCTAACTCCTACGGTTAATATTGTTATTCAAACTAAAGTCATAAAAAATAAATTGATATGTTTTGTGGAGTGTGCATGACAAAATCAGATGATCCTCATCTCTCTGACTATGTCTTTCATTTTGCAGCACATTATTAACAGGATGGATGCCTACGATTTTACGAGCGGGTAGAGGAATGACGTTGTGGGAAAAGACTAGAATGGACCTACCGCCTAAAAAGCTCGAACTTTTCTCATATGAAAACAATCCGGTACAGTGTTTTAGATTCCTGTATATATGATCTAGATCTTTTTTCACCTACTTTTTTATGTTAATAAGTATGTCACATTTGACCCTTAATTTACTCTCCTTCATTATTGTAAGGCTACTTACTAGGCCACAAAACACCAATATATCATTTATACAAGTTAGAGTTTTCGTTGCTGGTCACCTTATCATGCATCATTTTGCTTCTTATGGAATAATGCTTTTTTTTTCCTTCTCTATTCGTTCTTTCCAGTATGCGAGAATCGTGCGAGAAGCACTCTGTGAGTTGGAGCTACCATACATACTCCAAAATGTGGGAGAAGGGTCGTCGAGAACAAAGTTACTTCTCGATGCGTCGGGATCCAAAGAGGTTAGCTCAAAATGATAATATCAGATACGCATTGTAAATTCCAAAAACATAAAGTTGGATGCTCAATAATAATTGTTATAGAGCATTGCAAATTTCATGTACTGAGTGTTGCTTCGGAATCCAAATTGACGAGAAACTTCACTTTTGTGTTACAGGTGCCTTTTATGATCGATCCAAATACAGGCACCAAAATCGGAGATTACAAGGAGATCTTGACCTATTTGTTCACAACATATTCAGCAGTTTCAGTGTAGACTATGGTATCAAACATCTATTATTGTTGATGCTTTTGCACTTGTAGCAGCGTTTTAGCTGCAAAACCGAAAGCGCCTGCTCTGTTTTGCTTGCTTTCTTTCTGTATACACGTTATTGCAATTAATTCACACATTTTTACGGGTATTATTGATTGATGATCCCTGATAAAATAAGATTAATTTACACATTCATTTTGAAATGCTCTAACAATGTACCTTTAATTATATCTTCACAATAGTTCATTATCATGATTCATTCATGGTGACTACATCCATGATTTAAGGAAAATTTGTAGTAAGTTATTTGTTGTGGTGTACTTGTCATTTTATTCCGAGCAAGCACACGCGATTGTATAAGTAATATTCGATAAATTTGGTTGAATTCAGAATGATAAAATGAGGATTATATTTTTAAATAGTTAGTGCGAGTAAAATGCAAACTCAAATGTTGTATGTGGTGAGTTTGAGAATTAAATTATGATTAACTACTCTTAAGTCTTATAAGGAACGATTTTATCTCAGTATTGAAATTGACCTCTACCCGTCTTAAGGGTCTATGCTTGGTACTTGTGATTGAAACAAACCTTTAACAAGACTGCCTATTCTAGGGTCCAAGAGTTCATAGGTGTCGAGAGGATATCTACCCGAACTCACCTAGTGCATCTAGTTTCAGCAAGAGAAATCCCCTAGACAATCAATCAAACTCAACTCTATCACTCATTTATACCAATTATCAATCAAATGTCAATAAGATCAAGACGAATCAAAGGATATGCACAATCATTATGAGTTACAGTAATCATGCAATCAAACTAATTATTGTGACCTAGATTGTAATTATTAATTTCATCCCTCGATTTTGAAATTGGCTTAGTCTAGATGCGAGAATCGAGATCGCACTATTAACGACTATTATGAGCTGTGAATGTTGTTCTCTAACCACCTGCATCAGATGGATGGGCCTGAGGATGGGTCTGTTGATGGCTTTAATCCTTCTATTTTGAAGCCTACTATGGAGTCATCTGATTTGGACATGCATACTCCTCTTGCAAACTTAATTTTTTATGCTAAGCGGAAAAAGTCTCGCCACCCTCGGTCAGGCAAAGTTTCGAACCTTTCTCCTAGTTCCACGCATGTTCGCAAGCGGCGGACATTCAAACCCAAAACTCATCTGGATCCTACTCCTGATCCTCAAAACAACGATTCATCCAATGACAAGGCTCAACTCCCTCCTACCAACGAAACTCCTTCTATCGTTGGCACCAAGGCCCCGAAACCCACCGTAACAAACTGTCAAGTTCTCATCGACAATCGGGCTCGTGCTTCTCGAACTTTGGATATTTGTAATGCTTTGGGCGTCACTTGGAGCATACCCGAAGCTCAAGTGCTTACCGTTCTCGAAGACATAGAGACCAAAAATAGGGCTCCATGAGCCCGCCTAGGCGTTTTCTTTTTTCTTCTTCCTCTCTTATGTGTATCTCGTTTATCTCATTTGTCATTTTCTTTTCCTTGTTGTTGATGTTTATGACTTTCTTTTGCTTCCCACTTGGAAGCTTTAGTTTAGTTTCATCAATAATATCTCTCTTTTCGCTGATACAAAAAACGACTATTATGAGCCGAGAATAGTTTTTGTATCAACTATCAAACATGAGCCTTAATTCTCCAGATTGCATATTGTTCATGTTGAATCGTCGCTCTTTAGACAAACTCATACTTCAAATCATCATCCAAGAAAATTAATCAAAAATAAATATAAGTCATCAATACAATCGAAACAACAAGAAAATACTTGATAACAATTAATAATGTTGAATATAAAATTGATGATTTACTTAAGTATTTACATGGTAATATATAAAACCTACGTGAGATACATTAGAGGTTAAAACCCTAAAGCCCAAGCCCATAGACAATGATACATTAACATCCTCCTGTCAAACTCGAGATGGTGGCATAAAAATCAAATTGAGTTTGTGAACTAGTGTACCGAAACGTCTAGGATTCAATGGTTTGGTGAAGATATCCACAGTCTAATCAGCGGAGGAGACAAAACAGAGAGTGATGGTGCCATCTAGAGATAATGTTGTACAAAGTGACCGTCATTCTCTATATGTTTGACGCGTTCATGGAAGACATCGGTATGATCGATATGAATAACACTCCTGCTGTCACAATGAATAGGAGTAGCAAAAATGTGAACAACACCCATATCATCCAACAACTAACGAAGCCATAGTAGCTCTGATGTGGTGTCAGAAAGAGCTCGATATTCGGCTTTTGTGTTAGAGGGAGTAACTCTCACCGAGAAAGAAACAATAGCATGTGGTAGAGAGTCGGCCAGTAGAATCATCATCCCAATCAGCATTCGAGTAAGCCTGTAGAACCATCGGTGACTTGCTGGAGAAATGCAAGCCTTGAGACAGAGTATCGTGGACATATCACAAAATCTGAAGAACAACCTCATAATGTGTAGAGTGTGGCATGCACGTAGAATGGCTGACGATATGAACTGTATAAGCCATTTTCATCATATCTGGGCCTACCATCATGAGAGGGGTCGATCATAGTCCGGGTCTTACTAGTTAAAGGAGTACCTGGACCACTTTACTAGTAGAGTCTACCAAACCTGCCTCTGATACCACTGTTGAAGAGATTCGGGCCTTACCTAGAAGGAGCACCCAAGGAAGCTCATATACAAACTAGAGCACACCTTTGACCCAAAAAGACTTGCCTTTTAGGTATTGGTTCTAATGTGTGTATAAAATCTCCATCAGCTCTGTAATCTTCCGAGGTGAATATTAGACTCATGTGTGGACCTAACAATCTCTCTCTATATATTGAGTCCTATCACGTCGGGCTGACTCTCCCTAACCTCAAACTTTTACCTTTGGTCAACTCAATCCCACAATGGTCCATTTCATCCTATCCGAGCCCATCACCATAAGAGGGGCCGATCATGGTCTGGGTCTTACCATCCATAGGAGTACCCAACCCACTTTACTAAGAGAGTCTATTGAACCAGACTCTAATACTATTGTTGGAGAGATCTAGGCCTTACCTAGGAGGAGCACCTAAGAAAGCCCACATACAAATTAGAATTTCACTTTAACCCAAAAGATTAGCCTATCTAGAGTGTAATATGTATATAAACCATTTATGAACTCCGTAATCTCTCGATGTGGGATTGTGAACTCACATGTGGACTTAACAAGAATGACAAAAAATTATGAGTTCGATAAATTATAGACACACTATCTCCAATCCATTGAGACGGGAATAGGGATTTCGAAACCACTCCAAAGTCACTATGTTGTCATTCCTAAAGAAACATAATATTTTAAACAGCCGGGAACCCTATATCCCAACGGAGTGGGACCATAAAATCCACCTAGTTATCATCAAGGGCAGAACCATAAATTCTTAAAAGAAGAGACACATTTTCTTACTATTAATAAATTTTCATAAGACAGGCTTGGGGTCACAAATTTGTCATATCTAAAATATTTTCATGTAAACATAATATTAGACTAACAATGGGCTTGTATGCAAAAAAATTTTTTTGTTCATTTAATTGAATTTTTTTAACTTAAATGATATTTTTTTGATAAGTACACATTTTCCAAAAAAAAAATAAAAAGTTGATGGTAATTTTTTATTAAAATAAGACAGTACATACTCACTTCTTACAATTAACCAATGTTTTTATATAAAAAAACGTTAAGCTAAAGATTAGCAAATAATCATCGTCTATAAATTTTTGTATTCAAACTCGTTCTCTTTTCCAATATTCCAGTTCGTTTTAGAAAACATTTTAACAATAGGCGTGTATCATTTCGTTGATAAACAAATTAACAATTGTAGAAAAGTAGGTATCATATAATTAAGTTGTAAGATACACAACTTATAATTAAACCAATGATTAATTTAGCCAATTAATCAATTAAGTTGACATGAGAAGCATAATCATGAGACCAAAGCTTTTTTATACAGTACGTGAGTAGCAGCTGTTTTCCTCATTTCTTAATCTTTGTAAATTAATTAATTTTTATCCAAATCAACAGATATTTTCAATATATTATAATAAATACACAACAACCCTTCTCTTCAATGTTTCTCTTTGGCATGGAAGCAGGTTCGATGCTTCTCTCAAACTTAAATTTTTTCCATCACTCTCAAAATATAAAGGTTTAAATGTCTTTTTTAATTAATAATTGAATAAAATTAGAAGCATATACATTTATTGTTGGTCAAGAAAGCAAATTGTCGGTTTATGGGAGCTTTTTGTTCTTCATTCAGTGTATAGGCTCGGACAAGGACACGTGACTGGACAAACCAGTAACCTTTAGAGTTTAGGGTTTGGTTTCTTAATAATTAATAATTATGTTTTTTTTATATAGTACCGTCAAGACATGAAATCATTACTAACTTGATTATAGATTTAATTACAGATTAAGAAAAAAACAAGGGTGTGGATGACAACCGAAGAGTCATTAACACGTATATGGGTAGAATTAATCAACCTAATTTTAATTAACTTAAAATTGTCCGTTCGATTTTAAGAAAATGTGTGTTTGTTCAAACTTGTACGACTTTAAACAATTAACTCTTGGCTGTAGTTTTCAAAAATAAAAACTCTTGGCTAGAAGCCAAGATAAATTTAATATTTAACATTGATCTCCAATTTAGAGTGTGAATAATTAAAATAAATTCGATCTAAATATCAAATGAATTAAAATTTGAACAACTGCTAATAACTTATTTCATTACATTTTATAAGGGTGGTGGCTGATCAATTTTTTTACATTTTATAACTCTTACACATGTAGACAATTTTTTAAGAGGTATATATATTTAGATGACCAACTCAACTTGCCGAGAGTTAAATAACAAATTATAGTTTTATATTCTAACACACGTCATCACTGACAAACTCATTTTAAGGTTTGGATGAAAGCATTTTTTTCCTGAAGAGAATTTTGAAAGAATCCTAATAGAGAGAGTTACGGTTTTATGAGAATAAAATATAAGAGAGAATTGAATGAAATATAATTTACAATTCTTGAGATTTGAACCCGTATCCGCGAGGTACCACCTCTGATACCATATTAGAGGAATAACTCAACTAAAATTTCAAACTAATAGTTGAATGACCAATTATAATTTTATTAGAGGATCAACTAAACTAGAAGCTCAAACTGATAATTGAAGGGTCAATTATAATTTTATATTCTAACAAAAACTAGTCTCGTATTATATAATTCATTTCAATTAATCAATGGTATGACATGCTTATTAGGGGTGGGCACTTTTTACCCAAAACCGAAACCGAACCGGGATCCAAACCGAAGAACCGAGAACTGTGGGTATCAGATTGGATTTGGGTCTGAAAATTGAGAACCGAATCAATTCGGTTCCGGTTCTGAGAGTGCAGAATCGCTAATTAACCGGTTCAGAACCGAACCGATTTTGGAGGTTTTAATTAGTATTTTTTGTATTTCAATTTTATGTTTTAGCCTAAAAAGAGTTTAATCGTGTATAATTTTTACCATAAATTGAACAATGTATGAATATCACATTAATTGGATCTAATCAGGCAAAACTATACAACTATACCAGAGAACCGGGTCCTTAATTTCACAGTTAATCATTCAATTGGGTCTAATTGGGTAGAATCGGGAACCAGACCGTAGAACCGTGCCCAGAACCGGACCGATACCCACTTATTGGGTCCGAATTTGGGTCTCCAAAATAAAGAACCAATTGATTCAGTTCGGTCCGGTTCCAGAACCGTGCCCAGCCTAATGCTTATAACAAAATTTCATTTGCCAACCTATACATATATACGATCCAATAATTATCTTTAACACAACTGAGCACAATAAAACTAATTTAGAAATTGAGCCTTGCTTTAATGAAAGGATGTAACGAATTTTTTATTTAAGAAAGTTTTATCATCTGCACGTTTACGTATATGTTTGTACTAAAACCCATATACATGGATTAACTTATATATTTAATGTTTGAGAATATTCAACCCAAATTAACAAATGTTGATGTTAATGGCATATAATTAGTATATATTAATTAGGCTTAGTAAGACACAGCTGTAATTCAGCGTGAACTAAAAAGGCAAATCTATATCACAATCATCCAATCCAAAATAACTAAATATAATATGGAAGAGAAGGAGATGAAGCCCCTCTTCCCTATCCTTGAGAAACCATATCCTATTGGTTTTGGACCACTTAATTTCTTTGGTTGATTACAGTTGGTTTCCAAGGGAATTGGAGTTTTTAGTTTTTATTACCTCTTTCAATATCATATTGGTCTTCTACTTTCCACTCTCTTTCCTCCATTTCACTTGTAACTATACTCTAGATTAGAAATTTTAAAGAAATAATTGCAAAAAAAGTGTAAGTGTCATCAAAGTTGTGAAACTCAAATATCGAAAATAGGGGTGTAAACGAGTTGAGCTGAGCCTCAATTTGACAAGACTCGACTCGGCTCATGAAAAAGGTGTTCGGCTCGGGCTCGAACGAGCTTGTGCACCTAAGCTCAAGTTCGGCTCGAGAAAGTTTATATAAGCTCGAGCTCGAGCTCGGCTCGATTAACTTAATTTCCAATACAAATAATTATTGAAAATAAAAATAAAATACATAATTCATTAAATATTAAACGAGCTAGCTCGTGATTGACTTGACTTGATTTGGCTCATCTAATTTCTTCATAGATATTCTCCAAAATTTTTAAAATATATTATCAAAAATATATAATTAATTAAATATGAAATGAGTCGGCCCACGAGCCTATCGAAGCTTAAAAGTTCAGGCTCGAGCTCAGCTCGTTTATTAAACGAGCCGAATTTTGAGCTCGAATTCGACTCGAGCTCGATTATAACGAGCTCGAACCGAATATTTAACGAGTCAAGCTCGAGCGGCTCGTTAAAAGCTCGGCTCGTTTACAGCCTTACCTCTATGTAGTTCATTTCACTATCAGTTTTTTCTTTAGTAACGGCGCACACTTCCTATGTGCGCCGTTACTAATTCTTTAACCGTTGACCAAAAACTTCATGTTAGAAGAAAACGGTCGGAAATGGAGCCGTTGTTGTTTCCGTTATTTTGTAACGGCACACATAGGTGTGTGCGCCGTTACAAAAGTAGAGTATAAATTTAGGCAGAGCCT
>JAYMTP010002008.1:0-21341 GCA_036897365.1 Geranium brycei
AAAATAATTTCAACTTAAAAAAATTTAAAAATTAAATTACAAAATTTGATAATATAAATTTTAGTTAAAAGATAAAAATAGAAAAACTATTAAAAATATTTATTTTTTAAAAAATAATTCTTAATTTCAGGGTCAAATTCGTCTTTTTATAAATGACACAACACCTTGCAAAAATGTCATGCTATAGGGCGCATTTTTGCCATTTTCCCTTGAGAAAAACACTAACCTGAACTGAGATCTCGGGTTTTCTGCAGAGTTTCCCACCAAGAAACAAAAATGGATCCATCAGTTCAATAACAGCATCGCATGTAGAGCGCAGCCTCGACGGGTTGACTCTGGACCAGGCAATGAGTCAGTGGAGGATATTCATTCTAGATCACCATGACTACCTCATGCCATTTCTGAACAGAATAAACACAAAAGGCGTATGCGCTTACGCATCACGCACACTGCTCTTCTTGAGGAGCGACGACACGCTAAAGCCGGTGGCAATAGAACTGAGCTTACCGGAACCATCCAATGTCTATCAGCTCAGCAGGGTTTTTACACCAGCACGCGAAGAATCTGAAGCAGCACTGTGGAAACTAGCCAAGGCTCATGTTGCAGCTAATGACTCTGGTCATCATCAACTTATTAGCCATTGGTAACTATAAGCACATATAAAACATCTTGGCAAAATGGCAAAAACCTGCTATATACTATCACACTTTTGCAAGAGGGTGTTGTGTACAAGTTTTTCCAATTTTCCCAAACAGCTTTATTTACTCTCAATTCTTCAGCTAACTCTAAACCCTCATTTTCTAGGTTGAAAACTCATGCAGTTGTCGAGCCATTCATAATTGCCACTAGAAGGCATTTGAGCGCAATGCACCCAATTCATCGGCTATTAGATCCTCATTTCAAGGATACAATGCATATAAATGCATTGTCACGCAGCATGCTCATAAACGCGGGAGGAATCCTTGAGAAGACACTATTTTCTGGTGAAATCTCAATGGAGCTATCTTCAGCTTTGTATAAAGAATGGAGATTTGATGAGCAGAGTCTCCCTGCTGATCTTCTCAAAAGGTACTACATTTCAGTACTTAAACACTTATTTAGGGGTGCCCAAAAAGAACCGAACTGAACCAACTCAAAAAGAACCGAACCGGAAAGAACCGAATCGGCTCGTTTTGGTTGTATCGACAAAAAACCAAACCAACCCAAAAACCGATCGATTTGGACACGTGGCTCATTTTAGGTCATCGAACTTTATTAATTGGGCCGAAGACTATTGGGCCAACAAAAAATAAGTCAAGACCAGCTCAAAATGTGAGAATTTCATGAAAATCGGTTCAAAGAAAATTTAACAAAAAATCGATGTCAAATATTAAGTCAGAATGGACTAAAATGTGAGAATTTCATGAAATTCAGTTTATAAAAAACCAAACCGAAAACGACATGTTTAAAACTGAACCAATTCCATCGCTTCAGTTCTGGTTTTTATTTTCTTAAAACCAAACCGATCGTTTGGTTTTGAACCGAAACGTGAATAGCCCTGCACTCATTAATAAGCTACACAACTATTTGACTTATTCTGATGCAAACTTTTATTTGTGCAGAAGAATGGCCCTAAAAGACTCAAAAGACCCTGCCGGAGTTCAGCTCCTCTTCGAAGACTATCCCTATGGAAAAGACGGACTTCAAATATGGGTTGCTATAAAGACATGGGTCACAGACTTTTGCTCTCTCTTCTACTCAGACGATAAATTTGTCGTGTCCGATACAGAAATCCAAAAATGGTGGGAAGAAGTTCGAAACGAAGGCCACCCTGACAAGCGAAATGACATAGGGTGGTACGAGATAGACAGTGTCTCTAACCTGATAGAAGCCCTGACGACCCTCATATGGATCGCATCAGCGTTTCACGCCTCAGTGCACTTCGGGCAATACGGGTATTCCGGTTACCCGCCAAACCGCCCCACACTGTGCCGGAAGTTCATCCCAGAGGAAGGAACGTTAGCGTTTGGCGAGTTCCTCAAGGATCCCGACAAGTATTTCCTCAAAATGTTGCCTGAAAGATTCGAGATGACACTCGGGATAGCGTTTATGGAGGTCCTCTCGCAGCACACATCTGATGAAGAGTACCTGGGTAAAAGGCCGACAATGGACTGGACAGATAATGAAGAAGCTGTAAAGAGATTTGACAAGTTCAACGAGAACCTACAGCATATAGAGAAAAACATAACGGAGAGGAATAGAAATCCAAAGCTCAAGAACAGGTCGGGACCTGCCAAGATTCCCTACACACTTCTCTATCCCGACACATCTAATCTTAGCTCCAGAAAGGGTCTCACGGGGATGGGGATCCCTAACAGCATATCCATGTAACATATATTTACATGTTATATATGTTCAAGGCGAATACTCTATCATTTGCTTTAGCCATGCCTCGCCTTTCATGAGATGGTTTAGTTCTGTTTACCTAATCCACAGCATACTCAACTAATGACTCGTATGTTCACCGCAAATAAGTTCTCTACGTCCTCAGCTATGTAAACTTTCATGCGTTAATGGATTATCCATCTCAAGTGTATCGAATATACACAAAATTAAACAGAATATAATCAAGAGACAGAATATAGGGAAAAAGTCCAAAAAGATGCTCTGTACTACGACACTTTTGCAAGAGGATGTTGTGTACTTTGTTAATGGCAAAAATGTGCTGTAAACTTTGCTTTTTTGTGCAAAACATATGTATTTTTACAAAAATGAAAAAATGGCCCCTGAAATTAAGAATTCAGATTTTAAAAAGTTTTTCTACATTTATCTTTTAACTAAAATTTGTAGTCAAATTTTATTATTCAGATTTTTAGTCAAATTGTTTTTAAGTTAAATTGTAACGAAAAAACAAAGTTCACATCACATTTTCTATATTAACAAGTTCACAACATCCTCTTGCAAAAGTGTCATGGTATAGAGCACATTTTTTCCATTTTCCGAGGAATATATACCAAGAACAGTGAAAATTTAAATGGAGAAGAATCTAACAAACAACGAAGTTCATTTCTTGTGTGATATGTAATCACTAAGTAAAATAACGTAGCAGATACAAAACAAAGTAGCAGAGCAACTAGAAAGATGGTAATTTGAAGTAGGAACATACAAAAGCGGAAGCTGCAGCAGTTGACACGCCAGCGGAGTTGACATTGACCCGGGGAAGCATCTTTCTGCTGTCCACATTTCACGTTTCTCCCTTGCACATGTTTAATCATCATCGACCTTGAACTGCAAAAGGTGCACAATCTACTTTGCTAGGATTGCCCAATACCATATCAGCAACCATTTCAGCCGTCCCCAAAGCCTGGATGTTGAACCAAAATGATTAAAATGGTTTTTAGTGAAGCAAAAAGTAAACGAAGTGACAACTTTCATCCTACAGAGACTTTTATGACTAGATCATACAGAGTCCAATTTAGAGTACAATATCAAAAATGGGAAAATTGCAAAAACGTGTTCTATTATGATACTATTGCAAAAGGGTGCTGTGTTGTTTGCATTTTTTGCAAAATGTGTATATTATTTTTATAAAAAATGATGAAATTACCCCTGAAAGTAAAATTTAAGTTTTTTTAAAAAAATAAATATTTTAAAAGTTTTTCTGTTTTTTTCTTTTAACTAAAATTTGTATGATCAAATTTTGTAATTATGTTATTTTTAAGTTAAAATTATTATTTTTAAATTATGTTATAAAAGTCTTAATTCTTAATTTCAGGGGCAATTTTGTCATTTTTATAAATAAAAAATACACACATTTTGCAACAAAAAAATGCAAACAACACAGCACCCTTTTGCAAAAGTGTCATATAATAGGGCACTTTTTTGCAATTTTCTCATTAAAAATTTATAGAGATTGGATTAACAAACACAAAGACCAGGGCATACAAGTTCATGCAGTCCCTCAGCAGAGAAAGAAGCAAAAAAGAAATTACCATAGAAAGTCCTCCACCTTCATGCCCAGTTGCAAGGAACACGTTTGATAAACCAGGCACGGGCCCGATCATTGGCTTCCCATCAGGCACTGAAACCAGAAGAGTAACATCTCATTTACTTCGCAGCCAGTAATATCAGTTATGGTGTTAGTCGTTACTGCTAACAAGTTTTGAGGATATCGGGACTTACTGTAAGGACGTAATCCTACTCTGACTTTTCGACTCGCGCTGAACTCAGTAAGGGACTGTCTACCTAGACTTGGAAAGAATTCACCCACTCGCTTCCATATGAGATCAATTATAGACTCGTCCACTTCAGTATTGAATCCAGCAAACTGGCGGCTGCTTCCTGCAAATATGAGCGATGGATTGAACCAAAGCATTCAAGCTCCAACAAAAAAACGCACTTCGCTCTTATACTTTTAAGAGAAAATTGCAAAAAGGTGCCCTATTATATGACACTTTTGCAAAAGGGTGTTGTGTTGTTTGTTAATGACAAAAGGGCACTGTGTTGTTTGCTTTTTTTTTGCAAAATGTGTGTATTTTTATTAAAATAACGAAATTGTCCATGAAATTAAGAATGAAGACTTTTATAACATAATTTTAAAATAATAATTTTAACTTAAAAATATTGTGATTACAAAATTTGATCATACAAATTTTAGTTGAAAGATAAAAAAGAAAAAAATTTAAACTATTTAATTTTTTTTTTTAAATTAATCATTTTCAGGTGTAAGTTTGTCATTTTTATAAAAAATGTGCAAACAACACAGCACATTTTTGCATAAATGTCATATAATAGGGAACCTTTTTGCAATTTTCCCTACTTCTAATTGATATAACCGAGATGATAACATTTGGCAAAGGCTACAGTTAGGTGTACCGGCTACTATAATTAAGTTATCTGGAAGCTAAGGCGAAATTATAAAGCCCAAATAGACATGCTGAACCAATTTGACTAATATGGAACCAAATATCGCTATTTTTCCAATAAGTCGTAGTATCATCCATAGAGAAGATACTCAAGTTATCCTCCACAAAAGAGTTGAAGTCATTGGAAAGCAGAGAAAGAAAACATAAATTTACCAAGAACAAGGTTTCCCACTGAGTCCATGGTGGCCGTCATTGAAACAGACAAGCCTTGCCCGTTGTCAACTGGGCCTGGTGAGGAAGTTAGAGTTTGATGACTGAGATAACCAACCTCCATCAGACCATGATTCAGTTGAAATGAATTGAAATTCTCGAGCAGAAGCAGGTGACCCTGTCATGCAGATAAAGTAGGTCAGTAATTATATATAGGGAAAATGGCAAAAACATGTTGTATACTATCACACTTTTGCAAGATGGTGTTGTGTACTTTGTTAACGGCAATGAACTTTGATTTTTTGTGCAAATTGTATGTAATTGTACAAAAATGACGAAATTATTTTTTTATAAAAATATTAATTCTCAATTTATGAAAAATTTTGTCATTTTTGTACAAATACACACATTTTGCACAAAAAATCAAAGTTCATAGCACTTTCTTGCCATTAACAAAGTACACAGCAGACAACACTGTCCTGCAAAAGTATCATTTGTCTAATACACTTTTTTAGACAAAAAAGAGAGTTAGAAACTTAAGTGGCTAATTATCTTTTGCAATACACAAAGGAACTCTAAAACTATAAAAGAACAGTTCACTTCGCAAAAAATAGATAACTACCTTTCGAGGTTTTACAGGGACATTTAAGACAACCCCTAATTCTCTAACAAGGTCATCCATCAAAGATCCACTCCAACAACCAGCTGCAACTATAACGGCCTTCTTACTTAACACGGTATTCTTGGAAGTTTGAATGGCTTCAACATCCCCGGTGCTACTAGACCTGAGCATCGAAGCACTACAGTAGTCACCTCCATTCTTTTTTTTTCAAAAGAACTTACGATCGCAGTAAACAAAAAGATGACAGCAATTAGCTAACCTTAATAAACCGGTCACTGGGTCATTGTAAAATTCTGCATATCTTCCTTCTGAAGCAAAACGTCGATTAGCCTACACATCAACAATCTACTCATTATGCAGACCTATATAACACGAACAAAGAGAAACAAAATAATGAGCACCACACACACGGCACACCAGAAAATTAAACAACCTTCTCGAGAAATGCAACTGTGCGATAAGCATCCAATTGGCAGTCGTCGGGTAGAAAAGCTGCCCCGCTTTCTTCTCCAACCACAAGTGCAGGTTCCTCTGAGCGCAGATCACTGCTAGACAAAAACTCCACTCTCAACCCAGCTTCAAATAGCTGCTTCACTTTGCCTCTTAGCATCACTACGTCTTCCGGGCTTCTACCCACTAACATGCTCCCTGTGGATTATACATGTACAATGCCAAAATAAAAATTACCAGCAACATACTACCACTTACTGAAAAATAACCAATGTTTTACATCAACATATTACATAGGGAAAAGTACAGATGAATACACCCAACTATACACTTTTTTTACTTAGCAACACCTAACTAAGATTTGGGTCATTCAGATACACCCAAGTTTCATAAATTCACACATGTTAAGTTTTTGGATGGAAAATGTTAAATTTGAAAGTGAAAAGACAAAAATGCCCTTGGTAAAAATCTAATTTTCAGACCTAAAAACTTAACATTTTCCATCCAAAAAAATAGTTGAGTGTATCTGAGTGACCCAAATCTTAGTTAGGCGTAGCTGAGTGGAAAATGTGTAATTTTGTGTATTTATACTTTTCCCTATTACACATATAGCAGTTCTATAAAGGTTCATTACATAATAAATGGTATAGTTCTAGGCAAAATCTCAAATCATTGCCAGAAATGTCAAAACATATACTGAAAATCAACATTGCAAGTGTTCCTAAGAAGCTCATACAGAATCAAGGTTGAATTTTTACCATTACAACACAAAAAATGACTCCATACCTGTCTTCTTCCAGCCCAATTCATTAAGAGGGTCCAAGCCCTGGTCATGCAAGCTCTCGGCCAACATTTCCCACAACTTCTGGCTTCTCAATCCCAGATCCCACAAATCACCACCTGGGTTTTTGTGTGCCATCCATATATACCCCTGCCCTGAAATTTTCACAGAGGCAAATCGTCGAACACATTGTGGGCATTTCATGAAAACAACAAAATCAGAGCTCAGAGCTGTGGGTTTTACCTGCTCCGGTGGCGCCGGAGCAAGGCACGGCCTTGTCGACGACGGCGACGGACAGATCCGACCCGACCAGGAACTGGCGGGCGATTGTCAACCCGATGATCCCGGCTCCGATGA
Source organism: Geranium brycei (assembly GCA_036897365.1). Lineage (NCBI taxonomy): Eukaryota > Viridiplantae > Streptophyta > Magnoliopsida > Geraniales > Geraniaceae > Geranium > Geranium brycei. The sequence continues at coordinate 7,265 of JAYMTP010002008.1, forward strand.
TCACGACGTCGAAGGATTGGTGCGGAGAAGAAACTGGGTTTTGAATCTGATTCGAGATCCTGATGGGTTCGGGCCGATTTGCTCGGGTCAGGTCCGTTGACCGGGAAAAAAGTTTCCGGGAAAATTTGGAGCCGAAGAAGCTTGACTGAGACTGAGCGGAGAGACAGGAATGGAGTGTTCTCGGCGATGAAACGACGTCGTTTTTGAAGCGAACTGTGCTCGGAGAGTAGGCTGTGAGTGAAGCCATTTTCTTCTTGCTCCCTCAACCTCGTCACTCTCTGGTAACTGGACAGTGTGGTCAATGGGTCGATGTTTTGAAAACGGCGCCGTTTCGTTGGCTTGGTCTAACATAAATATTCGTTGTGAATCTTGTGATTATTCGCCGGTTCTTAATTTTTAGGACCGGAACCTAAGGATTCGGTTCAGTTTTTAATCCGCTTTTTTGGTTCGGTTTCTCGATTCTACTCCATTGAAAGTTTGAAACCGATTGATCTGCAATTGTTTAATTAGTCGATTTATCATAGTTATGAGTCGAATTAGACTATTTGAATCTCGATTTATAAATAAAACTTTAAATTTGTAATAATTATTAAAAGTACTAACGAAAATAGAATATTCAAATTTAATTATTACAACTCAACTAAACTATAAAGTTTACAAATAAAATAATAAAAATAAAACCCTGAGCCTTAATTCTTCAGATAATAAGTTATAAGTTCTTGTTGGTTAATCGGCGGTTCTTGATTTTAGGAATCAGAAGTAAGCTAGAATTAAGTTATTCCCTTAATTCAAAACTAAAATTGAATCGTTAACCATTTTTTTTGGTTAGGGGTCTAAAATGTTCACACCTAACGTCCAAGGGTGTCCATAAATCATAACTGGACCGAATTGGTTAGGAATCGGACCAAATCAAATATCACGGTGACAAGGGATGATTCATTCTCTCCTCCCATGTCAAATCTCCTCACTTAACGCCAATTTCGTCTCAATTTTAGGCTTTTTTTTGTGCCGCATGAGCTTTATATCGTTGTCGGGTAAAATTACAGGAAAATGACTATTTGGGTCGAAACGAGGCGAAAAGGAAAATAAAGTTGAGAGATGAGTTAGAGAGACGACACTCTACCCCGTCGGTAGAAGGACAAGAAGCTGAGGATAGTTGAAGTTTCAGGAGGAAGTGACGGGTTAGAGATGCGGATTATTAACATGCCACTCTACCTCGTTGGTCACAGGGCATAGACTCCAAAAAAAAATCGACGTTGCATGAATGGGAGCGACGTGTTAGAGAGACGGGGTACTATCCCGGCACTCTAACCCGTCTATTGATACCATACCTGATTTCGGTCCTTCTTTCCCGATTTCTCCCCTAAATTTGGTCGGTATGAATAGTTAAATTGACATTAACTAAAGGGAGCTCAACAATTACATGTTAAATATAGACATTAAGTTAACTATTGCTTTGTATTTGGGAGTTTATACTTGTTTGTGGATTCTATTTGAGCGATTGGGTATAGATTGTAGATTGTTAGTTGAATTAGGACATTACTTTGATATTTGGGAATTGTGTATAGGCTATTGAATTCGTGAATGTTCATCAAATTAACTGAGGAATTGTTTTTTTATTTATTTTGAGATTTGAATTTTTTTTATGTAATTGGATATGAATTGTACATGCATTGTTGAATTCATGAGCAAGATGACCTAATTTCAAGATTAGAGATTGAAGAAAAAGGGGAATTGAATGGAAATAACACTAATTGCATGAATTGGGTTGAGGGTTCTAGGATTGGGATTATAGCTGTGTACCTTAATGCTCCATTTCCCGTGCTAACTTAGAGGTGAACCAACATAAAAAGAGAAGTTATAAGCAATTGACGGACATGTGCTAATCACATATAGGATACCAACACCGAAAGCGAGTGTATTGTAGATTTTTAAGACTAGCTGTCAACATTTTGACCTAAGATTGATCACTCTATACTCGAATATGTAATTATGCTCTTGTTAACCTAAATAGATAGCGTTTTGAGTAAGAAACTAACGACACACCTTAAGACTACTTTTAATTCCTTAAAATCAAACAATCGTGTTTTTCCGCTTGAACCCAAAATGCTAAGCATGATTAACTTTAACACCCACTAACTACTAATGTTTTTTTTGCTTATAAAAAAAAAACTAGCGATCTCCGAGTGATCGATAACTCATGACTTAATATCTCTCATTATTACTTAACAACTAGTGTACTTGATGTGCACACGAGAGCGAATAATCTCTTTGCGAGATTTTCTCCCATCACGCGATTGTTGAATTTGAGGGACCATAGCCGAAGTCACGTGAGAGGGGATGGTTCGATTACAATTAATTGAGTAGTTTGATTCCTCAATTCTAACCGATTAGAATCAGAAAAAATAAAGTCTTCATCTTGGTCTCCATTCATAAGTCAAATTAGGCGAATTTATACCCTATTTATAGACATGGACTTAAAATTTGCCTTTATAAAAAATAGTAACAATTTTTTTTTCCCAGTTAATGTAGCATGCATGTGTAAGGATGTGCGAGAGACATATGTCATGTTGGCCGGTTTGGTTCCTGACCAGTTAATTACGTTTTTTAGTTTAAAAGAACCATGACCATAATTTAATAACTCTCTCAAATTTAAGACTAAAATTGAACAATCCCTAAGAAATACCAGAATTATTCACGGTACTCAATTTCTTGAATGTAGTCCGACTAGATTCTCAATTTGGAATCAGTCCCTAAGGAAGCCACACCAAACACACATGTTCAAGATTGTTCACGGTTCAGTTTTGAGTCATGTCAGTTTTCAGTTTCGTTTGACTTAGTTTTTACGAACCTATCTTCATAAAACTTCTCGCATTTCAGACCATTTCGATTTATCAGTTGACCTACTAGTTGTTGGCTAGATTTTTTTGAACCGATTTTCATAAAAATGTCACATTCTGGGCCAATCTTAACTCATTATATTATGTTAACCTAATATTTGTAGGTTCGGTCAATAAAAAATCAACGACTTAAAATGAACAACATTTATCAGTTTAGCTAAGCTTTTTTGTCGGTTATCATTTTATAAGCCGAACTCGAACCGTTAAACCTTTTGGCTCGGTTCGGTTACTTTTCGGCAGCCCCACACTTGTTCCAATCTCACTGGCAATCCCAAGTTAACCACCGTGAGGCCCAACAACAGAGGAGTCAAAAACCGCGAGCCCCACAATCAATAATTGGCGATTCCCTCCGATTCGTCTCTGTAAGTCCCGCTGGCTCCACCGCGTCTCTTCCCTCGTTCGCTCCCCAATAAATTCGCCGCCAAAACCTCAACCCTAAATCCACCATTTTTTTTTTCAATTCTCTGGTTTCTTCTCACAATCGCGAGAAAAGCCACAATTTTCTCTCTGGGTTCTTCGAGATCCGCGAGACCCACAAATTTTCCCCTTCGATTATGGCCCCATTCCTCTCCGCCGCCCTCCTCCTCCTCGCCCTGATCCTCGGACCCACCTCTCCGCCGCCGGCGACGGCGGCGACGGAGTCCATATACGAGGCGCTCCAAGCCCACGGCATGCCGATGGGCCTGCTCCCGAGGGGCGTGAGGGACTTCGCGATCGACGGCGAGGGGCGGTTCGAGGCGCACCTGGACGAGGAGTGCAACTCCAAGTTCGAGAGCGAGCTCCACTACGAGAGGAACGTCTCGGGGAGGCTCAGCTACGGCGAGATCGGGGAGATCTCGGGCGTCTCGGCGCAGGAGCTGTTCCTGTGGTTCCCGGTGAAGGGGATCAGGGTCGACGTGCCCAGCTCCGGCGTGATCTATTTCGACGTGGGCGTGGTTTTCAAGCAGTTCTCGATGTCGATGTTCGACACGCCGCCGGAGTGCACGGCGGCGACGGCCGGTGGTGGTGCCGCCGACGGCGGGGACGTGGAGGACGGGTTTTTGCTGGCGGAGGCTCTCTCCGCGGTTAGTTTCTTCTTCTTCTCCTTCTTTTTTTCCCTCTGCTATTGTGTTCTGTTTATTATGGAGAAAATGATCTGTGATCAGTGTTCTAAAAAGAGGGCCATTTGGAGGCTAATTCTGATTGATCTGAAAATAAATTGGATTGAATTGTCTCTCGGAGAGGACTTTCTAGGGAGTAATTGTTATTTGGTCGCCGGATTAATCGAAAAATAAATTGAAATTGAATCACAGGATTATTTGGGAATTATACATGATGAATCGTGGACTAGCCCAGGATTAATCGGACGAGTTGGAGATTTTTACAGCATTGGGATTGAAGGATTAAGGATTAATAGGGAATGATTTTTAAATTAATCGGGTGGGTGATGGATTGAACAGTATTGTATAAAACGTGAGAAGCCAGTGGGTCGGAGAGGTCCTTCTAGGGAGTAATCGGTGATTAATCTGAAAATAAATCTGATTACATGATTAATCAAGGACCAGCCGTGGGATTAATTGGACAAGTGGAAATTTTTTACAATGTCAGAATTAAATGATTAATAGAAGATTATAGAGAATTAATTGGCGAAGGATTTTCAGAACATTGTATGTGATTCTGTTGGATTCAAATTGAGCAGTGATTGGATTGGATTTGAATTGTGATTTTGTTTTGTGACAAACTTTTATTTGATGGACACCTGTGAATTGTGGGCTTAATGGTTTCTTAGCTAATCTACAAAATAGCCATACATGTGCATTTTACATCAGTTGCTAATACTGTTGTTATCTTTGTTGGTATTAAGTTATAGAAGAAGGAGCAGTTGATCTTGTTAGATTCTTGTGTCTAAAAGATATAAATTCACAATAATATTTCTCTATAACTATCTTGTGATCTTTCATTTATCACATTTTAATATTTCAAGTGGGCCAAGTTTTAACATAACATCGAAATACTTGTTAATGCTGATGGGAATGGAATTAGAGATTCACGTGAATTTTATGTAGGGATGTCAAAAAATTTTGAAGTCAAAAGGAATCTAGTATTTCCGATCGGATAGAATTACCATTTCTACAGAGAGGCAAAAACTCATAAATTTGACAGGTACCCGATATTTTCGATCATATAGAGTAGAGGAAGGGATTAGGAATGACAAAAATTTCTGAATCAGACGGGAATCGGGGCAGCGTTGAACACGCTCATTTTCATCATATAGAGAGACAATAATCCCCAAACTCAACGGGATCCGGCGTCCCCAATTCGACGGAATAAGGAACAAGGGACGGGGATCACTAAATCCTACCCGAACCCACCATGTTGCCATTACTTTAGAGAAGCAAATACCACAGACCTGATGGGGACCTTGTGCCCATGCAAATGGAGGTAGAGTCTCCCGTGAACCTAACCTAGGGATGGTAATTTTTTTTGAACTTGACGGGATTTGGTATTCTCGATCTAATATAGTAGAGGACGGGGTCACTAATTCCTTTATGTTGTCATCTTTATGAAGAGGCAATAAACTCGACGGGGACCGGTATCCCCGGTTCAATAAGTTAAGGGAAGGGATTAGGAATGACAATAATCTCTGAACCCGACAAGGCTGGCCCCAGTGTCCCAGTCTAATAGGATAGGAGTTAGGAATCACTAAACCTCCCGAACTCACTATTCCTCGTCTTTGACGGGGCCTGATGCCCCGCCCCGTTCGAGGCAGAGACGGGGAATCCCCGAATTCTAGAACACTAAACTCGTCACGTTATCACCTCTAGAGTTGTGAAGGGTATTAAAGTTACACGAAAAGCGTGTTAGAATCGCATATCGAAAATATGTGTATTATATCACTGTTTTATAAACATCTCGAGCAACGCAACTAAATGCATTGAATGTGCAGGTCCACTTTGGGAAGCTCCAATCTCCGCTCGACGAGGAAGATTCCGGAAGAGACGTTGTTCGGTAGATTATATGAACGAAAAAGAGAGTACATACATGGGTTTGCATTTTCCTCCTTATAAATGTGTGTTTTGGTTTATTTCTATGTTTCTTGGAATCTCTAGCTTGTTCTACTTAGAAATGCTTCATGGAGTCTCCTTGTTGTAGATTAATGAAAATATATGATATATGATCAATGTTATAAAAGTTCAAGTTCATGTCTTGTTGTCATATCCAATATATTTTTGCTAACACTCGGTTTGAAAAATAACAGCTCGACTCGAGATTTATTTGTATTAGAATGAGATTACAAAAAATTATATTAAATAAAGATAAAACTAATTGAATATCAAATAGCTGTTTTGTGAGTTTATCTAGTGTTTATGAACTGGACTGAAATTTGACTTGTTATTAAATAAGTTTAACTTAAATTCAAGTTTTTCTAAAACTGAGTATGGAACTTGAGCAATTGGACTTGTTGAAACTTAGAAAAAAGTAAAAGAAAATGTGTTAACAGAATTGTTTCAAGTACAATTTAGAGATATGTTACTATGAGAAATGAAAGTTGGGTGAGAAATAAGAATCAACGTGAGACGTCACGTGATAAAAAGAATGGTCCATTCTATAACACAAAGGGAAAATGTAACATGTCGCCAAATGTTGCGCTTCCATAGATTCACACAATTCGCACGCCTCCTCCTGGTTCGCACACGATCAAACACCCGCACAATTTATTTCCAAAATTGAATAATCATAAGATAATTTTCGGTATAGAATTTGGCCCACAAAAAATGTCTAATTTCTTCTTTTCTTTTTGGAGTGACACCAAAAATTAAGTAGGACCCACAAGCATCTAATTTAAATCGGACGGTGGTCAGTGAGTTGGTGACACGTATATACAGATTCCAGATTTTTTGCAATTTATTTATTTATTTAATTTCTAATTCTGGGTACATCTGATACGAGCGCGCGCTATAAGCTGATGCTAGGCGCGTTGGTCCACGCACCCACGCCCACTCTCACGCGCCGCCGTTGCTCCTCCGCCTGCTGTTCGTCTCCCTCCAAGCTCCGCCGCCACACTCCCATGGCTTCTTCCCCCATTCGCATCGCCGTCGTCGGCGACGTCGTGAGTCGCTCTTCTCTTCTCCGCACCGAACTCATTTCTATTGCAGCTTCGAACACTAATCGCAAACCCTAGCTTCGTCTTCGAACTTACCGTGTTTCTTTTGCTGCGAAATTGGATTGTTAACTTCTTTCGTTTGTTGATTTGAAGCATGATGATTGGAATCTCCAGGAAGACACGAAGGCTCTTCAGTGTTTACAGGTGACGATTTTCTTCGCATTCTCGCACTCATGTGATTAATTTTTGTGTTTGTGAGCATAAATGTTGGTGTTTCAGGAATTCGTAGATTACAAAATTGAAATTTTACATTTGTGTTTTTGGTTTGTATGATTTCAGTGGGAGATGATGATTATTCCTAAAATCATTGAAAAACTTATAGATTCTGTAATTGGGTTGGAAGGAAATAAATCAAGATGGGATGAAACTAGTTGAGGAAAAGGGGAAGTTTCTAAATTATCTTGGAGAATGGAGGTGAATTATCCTGTTTTTCCTATGCCAAACATTTGGGGATTTTTTTTTTCCAATTTGCTGGTTGATTTTTCTCTGATTGTCATGATGCATTTACTTGTTTCCAACTTCAAATGGCTTTATAGATGAAGTCTTTGTTTTTGTGTGTATATGGCCTCTAAAAGTCTGAATTTTACATGCGTGTTTTTATTTTTTAATTTGTATGATTTCAGTGGGAAATGGAATTTGGTTTAAACTAATTATTCCTAATATCACTGGGAAGCTTATAGATTCTTTGATTGTGCTGGGGAGGAAATCAATCGAAATGGGATGAAACTAATTAAGGAAAAGGGGAAGTGATCAGTATTTGTTAATTATCTTGGAGGTGAATTATCATGTTTTTCCTATGGTAAACATTTGGGGATATTTTTTCCAACTTGTTGGTTGGTTGCTCTCTCGTTTACTTGTTTCCAACTTCATATTGTCTTTATAGATGAAGTTTGTGTGTGTGTGTGTGTGGCCTCTAAAAGTCCGAGGAAAAAGGGAAGTGATTGGGATTTGTTAATTATCTTGGAGGTGAATTATCATGTTTTTCCTATGGTAAACATTTGGGGATTTTTTTTTCAACTCGTTGGTTGATTGCTCTCTCGAGTTGTCATGATGCATTTACTTGTTTCCAACTTCATATTGGTGTTATATATGAAGCCTTATTGTGTGTGTGTATCGCCTCTAAGTCTAACGGTCTGAATTTTGCTGTGTATATGTGCAGCCAGACTTGGTGCTGTTCACAGGCAGGTCATTTTCCCCTTTGCCTTTTATCGATGTCTACTGGGTTTGTTGGATTATCCCATGAAGTGGTTTCTTAAGTTTGATTTTCTATCTACTGATTTTAGTTCATAACACGAGTAGACATTTTAGCCAGGTTCTTGATAGACACCTCTCTTTTGGCATTTCCGACGCATGCAATTGCCACTCTTTGGACCTGTCCTAGTTTAGAATAGTTGAATGATATCTAGGCTAAGCCGTGCTGATTGTGGGTTCATTTCTGTGTCTTTGGTTGCAAAGCTGATAACATACTCTAAGGTCTAAACTGACTCTAGCTGTCCTGTTTTTCTCTCTTTTCCACGACCCTTTCAGGTGATTTCGGTAATGAGAATGTTGAACTCGTCCGAAGTGTTGCGGACCTTCAGTTTCCTAAAGCAGTAATTTTGGGGAACCATGATACGTGGAATACATATCGGCTTTCTGGAAAGTAAGTTATATCAATTGTAAGCTGTTCTGTGATAGCTTTTTCTTCTGGCATATTTAATGTATCTGAACATTACAAAAAAATACAACTTGATTCCGGAGAGTTGACTTTTCTTCCCAACTTTGTAGACATAAAGAGTAAAATATGTTTTCTAATATCATCAAAGATTCAAACTCCATTAAAATCAGTAATTGTATTTGTGTATGCTATATATATCATATACTTTCATGCATTTTTACGTAACTAAATTTTTTTAATTTGACTTATTTTTACTCGAATATCAGGAAGAAGAACGCATTAGAACTTCAGCTGGAATGGTGAGCATATTTTATATCCACGGATTGCCACCTTCCCTTTTTATCTAATCTGTGTTCGTCGCTACTTACACGCTCCTGGTCAGTCTCGGTGCAGAACATGTAGGTTATAGCCGATTGGACTTCCCTCACTTAAAGCTGAGTGTAGTTGGCGGACGACCTTTTTCCTGTGGGGGCGAAAAGATATTTCGCCAAAATGTTCTTTCTGCAAGGTCTGCAATTCATTAAAGCAATATCTTATCAAAATCAAAATCATCAGTCTTTACTTGATGGCTGCCATGATAACTGATAACCAACTGTACGACGAGGTCTAATGGTACTAATCTTCATTACTAATTTATGGCTTACATTGCAAGTTATTGTGTTGACTGTACTCTTAGATTTGGAGTCGAAGACATGGATGGAAGCGCTAAGAGAATTTGTAAAGCTGCTTCAGGCACTCCAGAGGATCATTTGGTCATATTGCTTGCACATAATGGACCAACAGGTGTTGTGTCAGTCAACTAAGTCCAATTTCACTGTAGATATATGGTCTCGTTTATTGAAAGTCTCGGGGCTCTTTGTGCAGGTCTTGGTTCTAATGTAAGCGACATTTGTGGAAAAGATTGGGTGCCCGAAGGTGGTGACCATGGTGATCAAGGTAACATGCATTTGTATTTAAAGCCGAGGTAGGTGGTACTTTAACTGAAATCTTGGTTACATCATAATAAGTCAATAACAATTATATTTCTTCAATTTGCTTTCACAACGATTGAATCTAGGGAAAATTGCAACAATGTGTCATATCATATTACGCTTTTGCAAAAGGGTGTTGTGTTGTTTGTTAATTAATGGCAAAAAGGTGCTATGTTGTCTTAATTCTTAATTGCAGGGGCAATTTCGTGTTTTTATTAAAAATACACACATTATGCAGAAAAATGCAAACAACACTGCACCTTTTTGCCATTAACAAACAACACAACACCATTTTGCAAAAGTGTCATAGAATAAGGCACCTTTTTGCAATTTTCTCTTGAATATACTCACATTTAGCTTGCATTCATTATTTCCCGCAAAATATTCACAAGAAACCCGCACGGTACAGATCTAGCTGAAGCCATATCCAACTTAAAAGAGACGGGTAAAGTCTCTTCCCCGTTGGTAGTATTTGGACACATGCACAAACAACTTGCTTACGGAAAAGGTCTTCGGAAAATGATCATGGTTGGATCCGGCAACACCATATACCTGAACGGAGCCATTGTCCCTAGGGTTAAAACTCTGGTCAATGAACACGGGTCTGAAAGCAGCAGCTCGTCTATGGGTTCAATCAGAGTATTCACTTTAATTGAGATTCTGAACAGAAGAGTCGACAGAGTTGCAGAAACCTGGGTGTCCGTCACTGGGGACGTAACTAAGGTACATGACGAGCACTTGATATATAACCGTGGCAATTAAGAAAACCAGACTATTTTCACGAATAAAACTGTGAAATCCCCTTCAATCGTATTAGAGCTGTCTTGTATGTACTCTAGGAGAATCGAACTGGGCCAAGCGCTTATGTGCTTGTTTCATTTCATCTTCTGTTGTTTTGAAACATCTGATTGAAAGAAAACAATGAATGATTTGTATAGTTGAGGTTTATTTGGAGCAATTTGAGCTGTTCTTTCCTTTCATGTTCACTGGACAGTTTCAATGACTAGAAGTATATGGGGTTTAGCCATTGGTGTGCTTGCCTTTTGTTTTGAACAGTGATTACAGAATGATAATGATTATTGATTGTTGTTGGAGTGAAGCGAATTGGAGAATATAATTTTGATGTGATGTGATTTTTTACCCCTAATTTGATTCTCTGAAAACGATTTGTCTAATTAGTTTTCGAATAATCTTCTTGTAAACTTTTGATCAACTTTTCAACTCGACTAATTTTCAATTAATACCTGAAAGATATTTTTCGTCCGATTAGTATTTATCGTTTTTATAACACTGTTAACAGTTAATAAGTAACTGTAATAATAATGTGAATACATTTGATTTTATGCATATAATATGCACACAGTTCGTGAGAATTTTTCTCGTGTCATTGTGAACACAGTTCACTCTTTCTGGAAGGGGAAGATGGTAAATATAGTTAAATTTGCATCAGGAGGTAGGAAGTGTTCTCAAAAAAATGGTAGGTGTTTTTTGAGATTGAACGAGAATTAATCGAATTAAAAAATTAATTAAAATTTATAACATAATAATTGAGAATTTTAATCAAAAGAGATTTTTAGAAGTGAGAATGAGAATTAATCAAAAAGTTAATAAAACACTGTAGAGGATTAATCATAACTTTAGGAGCTGTCCGTGCGTCCTGCGAGATCTTTGAAATGGGTGGGCCCCACGTGGCCAACTGAGACATCCTGCGACCGACGTGTCGTTGTCCGAAAAGGCTGCGTTTTTATCTCACGTGTGGGTCCGTAACTGTCCTGTCTCCTGTGTCTAGCCAATATAAACTAGAAACGTGTCACTTCTGTGGGGCCCACCCTGAGTACTTGAAGTATACAGTGAATGAGTTTTTATGATAATTTTGATAAGACAATTATACCCTCCGTTAATCTCCTTTCTAACAGTAATGTAAATGGCTGCCGTCATGGCCCTCAAAACCACACGGGTGCCATGACGCTTTGGTCATTTTGAATCGATTTTAAATTAATTCAGGCCGGTTCTGTTCAAATTAATTTAATTTTTTCTAAAAAAGTTGAAAATATTATAACTCGTAGCATAATATGTATTTTTATTACATATGTAAATTATTTTATATTAAAAAAAGTTAAAAACACAAAAATGGAAATTCATGGCCCCGACATAGTCCCTGTCCGCCATTATAACGCCGTGCGACGTCTACAACTTGCTTCTCAAGCACTCTTTCAATCCCAAATCTGTAATTTTATCCGTTCAAAAGGTACAAAATGGACAAGAGTTGACACAAATTTCGAAAATATAATAAATGAGTTTTAATGATAATTTTAAGAAGACGATTATGCCCTCCGGTAATATCCATTTTCATGCACTCTCCAAGCCCCAAAACTGTAATTTTGTCCGTTAAAAAAGGACCAAAATGTACAAGAGTTGACATGAATTTCGCCAAAATTAGAGACGTGGAATATTGTTATTAGCATTTAAATCCCCAAAATAATTACAAAGATTCTGCGTAGATCGTATCACTCTTGTAGCCGTTGGATCTTCAATCAAGAACCCAAGTGGGCCCCAGTTCTAAAGATTAAAACTTGAACGGTTGAACCTAAGAAAGTGTGCTCTGTTGATTGAACCATAATTGATTTTCTGTTTTTGGGTCTCAAGCCTCAAAGATTGAGGCTTTTTACTATATTTTCTCATCTGGGTATTTTGAGTTTTCCTAGGTTCCCAATGGCCGTGGACAGCAGCAGAGGTGGTCTGGTCGGAGAAAATGGCCGGTTTCCGGTCGGAATGCGTGTCCTGGCCGTCGACGACGACAAGACATGTCTGGAGATTCTCGAGACTATGCTTAGGAAATGCCGGTACCAAGGTTCGGTTTTGTTTCTAGGTTCATCACTTGTTTTACTAAAATTTTGTCCTTTTTTGGTTTTTGGGGCTTGATTGAGCCTAATTTGGCACAATATGATGTGTTTCTGGAAATGGGTTTTGCTGATTTGGTCTCATTAAGTGTTATGTTAGTTTAAAGTTTCAATCTTTGCATTTGTTGACACACACACACACACATGTATATATATGGAAAATTGGCTCTAAATTCTCTTCTATGAGATTGAGATTCTATTATTTGTTTGATTTTGGCTCTAAATTCTCTTCAAATCTTTGCATTTTTTTATATATACTGAAAATTGGGTTAAAATGGTTCTAAATTCTATTCTATGAGATTGAGATCCAACCATTTGTTGATTTTGGTTTTGATTTTGGGTTTAATTAAAGTTTCAATCTTTGCATTTTCTGATCTACATTGAAAATTGGGTTAAAATGGTTCTGAATTCTCTTATGTGAGAGTTAGATTCTTTCGTTTGTTTGGTTTTGATTTCATATGGGTCTAATTAAAGTTTCAATCTTTGCATTTTCTGATATATATTGAAAATTGGGCTAAAATGATTCTAAATTCTATCCTATGAGACTGAGATTCTTTCATTTGTTTGATTTTGATTTCATATGGGTCTACTTAAAGTTTCAATCTTTGGATTTTCTTATAAATATTGAAAATTTGGTTGATTTTGATTTCGGGTTTAATTGAAGCTTCAACCTTTGCATTTTTAGATCTATATTGAAAACTTGATCAAAATGGTTCTAAATTCTCTTATATGAGACTAAGATGATATCATTTGTTTGATATTGATTTTCTATGGCTCTAATTGAAGTTTCAATCTTTTCATTTTCTGATAAATATTGAAAATTGGGTTAAAATGGTTCTAAATTCTATGAGATTGAGATCCTACCATTTGCTTGATTTTGATTTCGGGTTTAATTGAAGTTTCAATCTTTTCGTTTTATTAGATATATTGAAAATTGGCTTAAAATGGTTCTAATCAGCCATTTTGAATTTGAAACCATTGATTTGTGCAGTGACGACCGCGAGACACGCCAAGGATGCCCTCAGAATGCTGAGGGAGAACCGTCACAAGTACGATTTGGTCATCATCGATGTGCAAATGCCAGACACTGACGGGTTTCAACTGCTCGAGATCGTAGGGCTTGAAATGGACCTACCCGTCATCAGTAAGCTCGATCCCATTCCTACACATAACTCTTATTTGTTGTTTTGGGATTCAACTTTAGCTTATTCAGGTTTTTCGTCACAGTGTTGTCCGATTACAGTGACACCGAGCTTGTAATGAAGGGCATTACTCATGGCGCTTGTGACTATTTATCAAAGCCAGTTCGAATGAGGAGTTGAAAAACATATGGCAACATGTAGTCAGGAGGTTCAAGCCAAAGGACCAAATCAGCAACCTCGTAAGTCAAGGTCCGAACCCAATCGGACTTGAACAAACTGGACTGAGGTAAGTGTTCTAAAAACGCTAGACACTAGTCTGTCTGATAAAACTATATATTATATTATATAAAAACAAAAGAGTAA